>LPNX011166148.1:706135-816643 GCA_001517045.1 Pseudotsuga menziesii
GCTAAAGTTGTCCAATTTAGGATTAAGGGGGGTGTTAGGATTAATTAATTAATCCTTCCTTGACCACCATAGTCTAATTGTCTTTTCCTAGCTTAGGAGGTTATTTCCACCTCACTAGTGCCATGGGGGGCTCATATGGGGCCCACCTAACACTTTATGTGTCAATTTTCATGACTTTAGGAGCTCTAGAGACCAATCCCTATAATTTAGGAACCCACACTAAGTGCCACCAACAGTCACCAGCAGTTGACCCTAGTCGGTGTTTAGTTATGTTCAGTTATGCTCATAATCCCATCAATTAGTTCACATTTAGTTAGTCTAGTTCCACTTTGCATGATTTAAGGGAGGTTGGGCACATTTTCTCACGTACCTTGATCATTTAACTAAGTGTGAACTAATTCAGTTATCTGGACTTTCATTAGTGAGTCTCTAGTGGTGATTTTCCCACATTGAGTTAGCACTGGAGTCAGTCCAAATTGGTGAATTCGAATCCTACCTATGGCTTTCGAATTATTCCTATTGTATCATCATTGTATTATAGAGAGGTGAATGAGAATTCATGTAATGTTATGCTAACCAATTTTGTCTCCTGGTTGTTCAATTTTCACCATGAATGTTTGATCAGTATTCACTTAATTGCTTCTCTCTCCTACAACCTTCTTTCACACTGAATTCATTCAGCCATGGGGATCCTAAGCTTTGATAAATTATAGACATAAAATATATCACATCTATCACATTCCTTGGAGTTGGCCAATTCATAATAGATTCAATATTTTCGGCGGCCAATAATATTCGTTCTTCTAAAATAATGTGACCCAAATAATGAATTTGATTTTTATAAATATCACATTTGCTTAGCTTTGCATACAAGTTATGTTCCTTTATCAATTTCAAATCCATTCTTATATATTCTTCATGCTCCTCTTAACTCTTAGAGTAAATAATAATGTCATCTAGGAAAACATTAACGAACTTGTCCAAGTAATTGTTGAAAACACTAATCATGAGACACATGAATGTGGCAGGTGCATTAGTGAGACAAAAAGGTACCACCACAAATTCATAGTTTCCATACCTTATTCTAAAGGTTTTATTGTGAATATATTCTTTCTTTATTCTTACTTTATGGTAACCAAATCTCTAGTTAATATTTGAAAATACCTTTGCCCCTCTCATTTCATTAAAAAGATCATCAATTCGAGGAAATGTGTACTTGTTTTTAACTGTAACTTTGCTCAACTTCCTATAATCAATACATAACCTGAGTGTCCATCTTTCTTTTCCACAAATAGAACAAGTGATCCCCATGAAGACACACTTGGTTGAATGTACTTCTTTTCCAAGAATTCTCGCAAGTGAATTTTCATCTCTAATAGTTATGGTGTACTCATTCCATAAGGTGTATTAGACACTAGTGAAACTCCTGGCCAAAAAACAATTGTGAAATCAATTTCCCTCTTCGTAGCAAGTCCCAGAATTTCATCAAGAAACACATCCATGAATTTTTGCAAAACATGATAATCCTCCACCTTGGGAATTTCATTCTATGTTTTATTTAAAACATGGCCTGCATACAATTGACGACCTTTCCTACATAAGTTATTCAGTTGCATGGATAAAATCTACCTAATAGAAACTACATTTGGAATGCCTTTTTACAACCCTTTGTTTTCCTTTCTCATCAATGCATTCAAAAGTCTTGTTGTAGTAATCAAGTTTACTTCGTGTGCTTCCAACCAGTCCATTCCAATGAGAATATCATATAAACCAAGTGACAAAATATTTATATTTGCTCAAGTCAATATTCCATCCATTTCCAATGGACAATTCTTCACCATTTCACTAACTTTCCCCTTTGTTCCTACAACTAGTTGGACCAAACATGATTTACTATGCTTAGTTTACTCAAAAGCACAAATATCAACAATTTTAACTGTGAGTAGATCCAAGGTCAATCAAATAAGAAATATATTTCTTAGTAATCTTACCTTCAACCTCAACAATAGTTAAATTGATGGTCTGATTGGCAGTCTTCTAGTCCAGCATAAATTCTAGGGATGGCCCTTGCCACTTGACCCTTAGTTTCAGCTTCTTAGATATTTTGAACATGCTTTTTCACTTTGATTCCGATGTGGAAGTTTCTAAGCAAATGGTCCTATCCACATTCCCAACATTGAAGTGGATCCCTTAACTCTCTTGGCTTGTCTCACATCATCCTAGTTGGATTTTTCGCACCTTGTGGTGGTTTCCTTTGTTAATTTTGAAGATGAGGAGGCTTGAACCCCTTATTCCTTTGGTCAAACTTCTCATTTTTATTGTCCTCCCATGCCTTATGGAACTCTGGCATGTCTTTTTTTTATCTTAACAATAACTTACCTTCCTTATTATCTCCTATATAGTTTTAGATTCATCAAACTCAATTCGGTCTTTGTAGGACTGAGGCAACCCAATTAGGAAATGTTCAATTTTCACCTTATCGTCTCTGATATACTTGACATATCTCAGCATCACCAAGAATTTATTTACATATTTCTCCATAGTCATTTCTCCCAATTTCAATTCAACGAATTCTTTAATTCTTCCATCATAATACCTACCAAAGAGGTACTGTTACATGAAGTATTTATTGAATTGCTTCTCCACAATATTCCTTTAATTGGTCTTCTTCACTTTCCTAAGGTGATCCCACCATATAGATGTCCTTCCTTTCAAAATGAATATAGCTACCCGTTCCTTCATAGTTCCAGAGTAATCTTGAACTTGGAAATAGTTCATCATCACATGAATTCAAGCCTTAGCTTCTTGACCATATTTTACCTCATCGTCAAATGTAGGAGGCTTGGCCTTCCTAAATTCCCCATGTAAGTTGTTCTTGGAAGGACTCTTTATTTTATTCCGATGAGATGAAGAGCTTGATCTTTCAACAAAGTCCTTAGAGTTAGATGACTCGCTAGACAATATCCCTAGAGTATATGTCATGTCTACAGAAAGCAATCATGTAAAAGGAATGTACTCCTGACATCTCTTGAGAATCTTGTGCAGCTTGGATTGGGAATCATGTGTTGAGGTAGAAATTTTGAGTTGAACTAATGTACTTGGAGTAAATTCTTGAGTTGAACTCAAGGATGACTAAGCCTACAATTGTAAAAGGATATTCCTCGTTTGTTAAGTTGAATGCTTTGATTTATCAAAGTAATGATGTTGCAAATTCTTGTTGGACAAGGCTCGAGACTTGTGTATCAATACAGATTCTCATATAGACCTCCAGTTATAGTAGGTACCCATGTGGTGGACCGCTAGTTATAGAGGTAGTCAGGTTCTCCTGTGGACCTCTAGTTATAGTAGGTACCCATGGGGTGGACCTCCGGTTATAGAGGTGGATGATTTGCATGTTGAAGCATTTAATGTTGTGTGATATATTACTAGCCATGGTCACTAGAAGTTATTAAGTCTCCTCTAGATACTAGCCACCTCTAGTGTGAATTACTTTAGCATATGATCATTTGGTCCCCAGTATTATAATATCATCACAACATCCGATAAATATTCTTAGTATAACATGATATGATAGATAATTAAAGTTAACACATATTGACCATGCAGTAAAGATAATATATAAAGAGATAATGCTTAGAGAAAGAGAGAATTTGAATTTCTCATGAAATGACTAACTGAACTCGAAATTGTAAGCTTCAGTTAAAGCCACAATGTTTGACTCGGCAAATTAAACAACTCACAGTGGTCACTACAAGTAAATCAATCGAAATTATTTCAGTTAATAGTAGTTAACTAAGTGTTAATAAAGATGGACTAGTTAACTAAATTTTTTTGCATTGATTACACTTTAGTTAAACAAAAAGATGACACTTAAGTGACTCAAAAGATGACACTTCAATTAATAAAGTGTTTGCATGACGACACTATATTAATTAGCATCCTAACTAAGTGGTCATGCAATCAGTTAAAAGGTGATTGCACTCTAGAGTCAGTTAAGCATCAATTAATGTCAACGATCAAAGGCATGGCGCATATGTTATGCATGATTACAAAATCCAATGTACATGATTATTATCCATGAAGGCAATTTGCAGTTTTGAAGTGTGATGCACCATTATCCATGCAACCAATTGCTATAATTTTCATGGAAGTGATTTTAGCTTGTTATTAATGTGTTAGGCGCATGCAAAGTTGATACATATGATATCTATTCTCTACTTCTCAGTATTCTCTCTTATCTTGCACCTGGGGTGCCGAAAGCAATATGTTATTTTGTAAAATACATTCTATGTTATTTATCATAATTATACTTAGAATATTTGCTCAAGGTTTTCATCCTCGTTGTTTTGAGGGTTTTCACCAATCTTATGTTATGGTGGAATGTCTCATGTGATTGAATTATTCATTGAGTCATGTATTCGGTATTTCCACACATAAAGTTTTAAAATTAAAATCTCTTCATATTTGTTGAAATATTGTTAGATGTTTTCATCATTTAATCAATATCATCTAGGATCTTATATGAGAGAATAACATGCACAGCAATAATCAGAAGAGACAAGAGACACAAAGAGTTTTCCTTGGGGAAACTATAAAGGAGAAAACCCCACAACTTCCTCGGAGATAGAATGAGCACCAATGGCAAAAGTAAAACCCAAAAACATAAATATGATCTTCGACAGTTGATCTCTCTCTCACTTGTGCGGCCTCCTCCTCTCTCACTCATGCGCTACAGTTGAGTGAGTGTGTGTTCCAAATAGAGAGTCTCACTCTCTATTTATACTAGTTTTCCACTTGACAATAACTCACCAGGGTCTACTTTTCTAGGAGAGTCTAATAACCCTAGTACCCCTCAACTATGGGGACTATTGCCCTGACTTACAACAGAGGGTTAACCTCAATGACTTTACATGACTTTATTATATTAATGATTCTCCCAATAGGAACATCGGGGTACAATAAAATACAATATAAGATATACAAGTGAATACATTCCGAAGTTACAAATACATCAACACTCCTTCTTAACTAGGAAGGTATTTTCTTGGCATAGTTCATCAGCACAAGTCTTCATCATTGGATCATCATCAAAGTTGGATCATCATCATCATCACTGCTCCTGCTATCTCGAGAAAATGGTGATATCTCTCAATTCTACTCGTCATAGTAAGTTCTACAGAGCCAACCTTTTTTCATGTCGGTTATAGATCTCAACACTTATACCCAACCATGGGGGGATCAGCCTGCCACCATGTTGAAAAGGCCTAGTGCTTACATCTGACCATGGGAGGCCCAGCCTACCACCATGTTAGAAAGGACCAGCACTTACATCTGACCATGGGAGGCCCAGCCTACCAACATGTCAGAAATTCCCAACACTTACATCTGACCATGGGAGGCCCAGCCTGCCACCATGTCATAGAGGCTATGCACTTGCATCCAACCATGGGAGGCCCATGATTCCACCATGTCAGAAAGGCTCTGTACTTACATCCAACCATGGGAGGCTCGGCCTGCCACCATGTTGAAAAGGGTCAGCACTTATATCTGACCATGGGAGGCCCATCCTGCCACCATGTCAGAAAGTCTCTGCACTTACATTCGACCATGGGAGGCCCATCCTGCCACCATGTCGGAAAGGCTTCGCACTTATATATGACCATGGGAGGCCCAGCCTACCACCATGTCAGAAAGGCTCGAGGCTCATCACTTCCCCTTGGAAGGAACCCCTATCTAGAGAACACCAAGCTTCTCCCTGAAATACTCAAACTTCACTTTGGCTAATGGCTTGGTCAACACATCAATTATCTGCTCGTTCGTCGCACATACTGGAGCTTCACTGCTCCTATCTGCACCATATCCCTGATATAGTGATATTTGATCTCGATATGCTTCAACTTGTCATGGAACACCGGGTTCTCTAACAACTTCACACAACTCTGGTTGTCGCAATAAATACAAGTAGCATCCAACTGGAGATCAAACAAATTAGATAGTAGCTTCCTCAGCCACACTGTATCACAACTAGCCGAACAAGTTGCAACATACTCTGCTTTAGCTATACTTAGTGCCATGCAAGACTACTTCCTATTGAACCAAGAGATCACACCTAATCCCATACTGAAGCAGCACCCCGAAGTGTCCTTCCTATCAATGGCACTGCCTAACCAATCTGAATCCACATAACCCTCCAGGTTAATCTTCTGATTCACCTCATACTTGATCCCATAATCAACTGTACCCTTCAAGTACCTTCGAATATGCTTTGCAGCAATTAGGTGAACATATCTCGGATCCGTCATGAACTGGCTCAATGTGTTCACAGCAAAGCAAATATCTGGTCTCGTATTCGTTAGGTACATCAAGGACCCAATCATCTGACAATACATTGTACCACCAACTGACTCTGATAAAGAATCACTCAATAGCTTCAGGTTCAATACCATAGGTGTGGTCATGGCCTTGCAGTCCATCATCCTGAACCTCTTCAGGATCTCTAATGCATACTTCCCTTGTCCCAGAGAGATTCCATCTGTATTCTGTGACACCTCCATGCCTAGAAAGTAGTGCATCATACCTAGGTCTTTTATCTCAAACTCAGCAGCAAGCTTCCTCTTTGTGTCAACAATCAACCCATCCTCACTTGTCACAAATAGGTCATCCACGTATAGTAGGAGTATCACTAGGTTCCCTTCCTCAACCTTATAGTAAAGGTTGGAATCCGCTTTACTCTTGGTAAATCCCAAGCCAGTCAGGAAGCTGTCAATTCTGTCGTACCATGTCCTGGGTGCCTGTTTCAAACCGTACAAGGCCTTCTTCAACTTGAACACATGAGTCTCCCTGTCACGTGTCTCAAAACCAAGTGGCTGCTCCACATACACTTCCTCTTCTACTACACCATTCAATAAAGCTATCTTGACATCCATATGGTGTATCTTCCATTTCATCACTGCAGCCAAAGAAAGTACTGATCTGATGGAAGTGTATCTAGATACAGGTGCAACAGTGTCTTCATAATCTATCCCTTCCTTCTGGGAGAAGCCACGTGCCACAAATATTGCTTTATATTTCTCAATGCTACCATTTGAAGCATGTTTGATATTGTAGATCCATTTGGAAGTTACAATAGAATTCCATTCTGGTCTTGGGACCACATCCCAAACATCATTCTTCATGATCAACTGGTACTACTCGATCATAGAATCCTTCCATTCTTTCTTTTCTGTTGCTTCTTCATAGTTGGAAGGTTCTTAATCAATGATGTCACACAATAGGGCTACATAACAGGATTAGGACCTAGTTCTCTTCCTTTCTCTGTGCATTTCTTCTGGAGCCCCATAAAGTTTCTACACCTTGGATAGCCTCTCATACCCATGCAGGTTTCCTCTTGTAAGGATTTTTCTCTTGGGGTGGATCAACAGGTTCCTGGGGTTCTTCCATTTCTCAATCTTCTTCTGGAGTTGCATCATTCATAGTTGAATCTTGAATCCTTGGTGCTTCTGTTTCTGCAGGGTCTTCAACAGGTCTTTTTCTGTATTTGTTGTAAGTTGAGTCTTCTTCTAATGTTATGTCCCTGCTAATGTCGATCTTCTTGAATCTTGGGAAATGTATTCTATAAGCCTTCGAGCTTTCACTATATCCCACAAATATACCCTTATTTCCTGAAGGATCTAACTTTGTCCTCTTTTAATTCGGAATGTGTATGTACACTGGACAACCAAATATTCTGAGATGACTGACTTATGGTTTCTTTCTGGAGAAGACTTCTTTAGGTGTCTTGTTCTCAAGTACTCTATTCGGAGTATGGTTTTGTACATACACATCTTTCCTAGAAGCTTATTCCCATATATGCATGGGAAAATCTTGATCATGAAGAATTTCCCTTGCAGCTTCCATAATCATTCTATTCTTCCTTTCTGCAACCCCATTCTGTTGTGGATTATATGGAGTGGTCAACTCCCTCTTAATCCCTAACTCTCTGCATAATTCCTTGAATTCATCTAATGTGAATTCTTCGCCATTGTTTGATCGAAAAGTCTTGATTTTCTTCTCTGAGTGGTTCTCAATCAAGGATTTGAATTCCTTGAACTTACTAAATACTGCATCCTTGCTTTTCAAGAAATATATCCATGTCTTCCTAGAAAAATCATCAATGAAAGAAACATAATATACGTACCCACTCAATGAACTGCATGACATTGGACCGCATACATTGGAGTGGATGATTTCCAAGATTCCTTTTTCCTTTCTCTCACTACTTGGAAATGTCTTCTTTATGTTATTTCCTTTCGCACATCCTTTGCAAACACCTTCATGCTTTTCCTGTATTTTTGGAAGACCTTCAACAACTTTGCTTGTAAGTGGTAGTGCCCTATAGTACACATGTGCAAGCCTTCTATGACATAGTTCACTTGGTTCTACTGAGTCATGGACCAAGGCTTGTTCTGGTTGGACCTTTAGCTTGTATAAGCCTCCCTCTTGCTCTCCAATCATTACTGCATCATCTATAGTATTTCCCTTTGGCCAAATAAGGACTTGGCCATCTATAAATGCAACCCTCATTCCTTTTTCATCCAATGCAGATATGGAGAGGAGATTCTTCTTTAGTCCTGGTACAAACAAGAAATCCTTCATCTTTATAGACTTTCCAGAGTCTAGCTTATAGGAGGATTCACCACTACCTTTTATGGGATACTGGTAGTCATCCCCAAGTTTCACTTTGTGGGGTGATTCATTTTTGGATAGTTTCACAAAAGATTCTTTGAATCTCGTCATGTGCTTGGAAGCCCCATTGTCTATGAGCCAATCATTGCTTCCATGTGTGACAGTTCCTGTGAGGCCAGAAAACAAAACATACTCTTCATCACTTGAAGAATCTTCACTTTCTTGTTTGACTCTCTTTCTGGGAAGCTCATCATCCTCTGTAGTGTGAGAATGATGTCTTCTTTTGTTGCCCTTCTTCTTGTGAGAGCCACCCTTATTTATAGGACAATATCTGGAAAAGTGTCCTCTCTCATCAAAGCATCTGTATTTAGATAGATCTCTGTTGGATCTTCTAGGGTTATCTTTCTGGTGAGAATGCTTACCTTCAGGACGATTATATTCCCTTCTGATTTTCTTAGTGTGTACTATGAGAGCTTGATCTTCATTTCCCATATTTTCTTCTCGAGCTACTATTCGAGCTTCTTCTTGTGAGCATTCCTCCCACATCCTACTAAAGGTGATTAGATTTCTTCTAGCACAAATCGCTTGAATGAAGGAGTCCCATGACCTAGGGAGACCATTCAAGGTGGTCATCACAATTTCTGCATTCTGTACTCTTCTTCTACTGCTTCAAGTTGTTCTTTGATTTGAGAGACCCTTGTAAAGTATGATTGTATAGTCTATGCATTCTGGATCTTCACATTCTTTAACTGGTTTCTCAAGGTCATCTTCTGATTTATGTTATTTCCTTCAAATAGCTTGGTCAAGGAATCAAACCTCTCTTTAGGTGTCTTTAGAGAAGACAATTGTGGTATAAGGTGATCCTTGATAGAATCAACAATAATTCTCTTAGCCTTGACCAAGTTCTTCTTGTGTAAGGCCTTGGCCTCATCTCCCTCTGGAACTGGAACCTCTTCACTTACGTAGAAGTCCAATTCATTTTCTTCAAGAACTAGTGAGATCCTATACTTCCATTCTCGGAAGTTATAAGCTCCCTCAAGCTTTTCATCAAGCTTGGTGTGATGAGACATCTTTAAATGAGAACCTCAAATGGAAATACAAAAGATTTAGATCTTACCAATTTGAGATACTGAAACTGGATCTGGAGCTAATTTTCTGCAGTGTTGATTTTCTGGATCCGGGGAAAATTATGGTTTGACTTTCTCTTAGTTCCACCCAACTAGAAACTTTGAACTTGGTCTCTAAACTTCGATTTTGATGAGGAGAGCAATCCTATGCTGGGCTCACTCAAAAATTCCTCTTCTGTGAAAAGCCCTAATTTCTTGTTGTAGTGGTAGGTCAAAAACTGAAAATACTCAAAATCATATTCTACTTCAACAGAAATATGTGCCCTTCAATGGAGAGTTAGCCTAGCCTCCTTTTGCTAATGATTCGTGGAGAGGGACTCAAAAAGTAAGAAGCCCTAGATTCTGTAGCTGCATAGTGTCTTCTTCTCAGGTTAGCTCTGATACCATGTTAGTTTTTTTATCATTTACTCAATATGATCTAGGATCTTATCTAAGAGAATAAAATGCACATAAATAATCACAAGAGACAAGAGACACAAAGAGTTTTCCTCGAGGAAACCGTAAAGGAGAAAACCCCGCCACTTCCTCGGAGATAGAATGAGCACCAATAGCAAAAGTAAAACCCAAAAACACAAAGATGATCTTCGACAGCTGATCTCTCTCTCATTTATGCGGCCTCCTCCTCTCTCACTCATGAGCTACAGTTGAGTGAGTGTGTGTTCCAAATAGAGAGTCTCACTCTCTATTTATACTAGTTTTCCACTTGACAATTAATCACTAGTGTAGACTTCTCTAGGAGAGTCTAATAACCATAGTACCCCTCAACTGTGGGGACTATTGTCCCGACTTACAACGGAGGGTTAACCTCAATGACTTTACATGACTTTATTATATTAATTATTCTCCCGATAGGAACATCGAAGTACAATAAAATACAATATAAGATATACAAGTGAATACATTTTGAAGTTACAAATACATCAACAATATTAACATGGTATTAGATCATAGGGCATGAAGGAGTTAATATTTGTTTAGAAAATTTGATCCTATTCCTGAGGAGTTGAGCACAACACTTGAGAACAATGGAATTGATATTTGTTTGACCGAAAGACCATATTAAGGACACTTGGAAAGCAAGGGTATTGAACATCCTGGAGGAACATGACTTGGATGGATATGTATCAACTATGGTAGAGGAGCCTATATCCAATGCAGGGCACCTAAACTTCAAGAAGAACCAAGCTAAGCCAAATATATCATCTATTATTCAATAAAGGATAATTTGATGTCCGTGATCACTCTATTGAAGACCGCAAAGGAATGTTTTGATACATTGACAAACATTTATGAGAAGAATGCCCCGAGTGAAAATAGGGATTTGAAGAGTAAGCTCCAGAAGCTAAATATGGAGAAGGATGAGATAGTGGATTCATTCTTCACCAAGATATCTCAAGTAAGATATCAGCTTGCTAGCATTGGATTTGTGGTGGATGAAGAAGATCTTCTTCAAACCACCATTGATGGTCTCCAATCCTCATGGAAGACATTCTTGGCTGCAGTAAATGGTCGATAGGTAAAACCTAACTTTGACAGGTTGTGGCATGACTGCCTCCAAGAGGAGGGTTGAATATGTGGTGAATCCAAAGCAATACTTTGTGCACCAAAGAATAAAACCTTTCCCTCATGACAAGGATGAGAAAAAGAAACAAACACTTATCTCAAAAGAAGTTTTTTCATTCAAAGAATAAGGTGTACAACAAAGAATTTGACAATTCAAAGGTTAAATGTTACAATTGTGACAAGAAGGGCCATTATGCAAGGGAGTGTAAAGCAAATAAAAATGGAAAAGGAAGGTTTCATGCTTCTACTGCCATAGAAGATGAAATTACTCGGAAGAACGCATCCGACAAAAAAGCTAATGACTGTCAAAAGGAATTTATGTATCAGTAGAAGAGCATTCACTCTAGCTTTTATGGGACCCTAATTTCCCATGCAGAGATTCGCTACCTCTTGCTTGAAATCAAATTTGCAAGTGAAGAAAGAAGATCAAGACCTGGGGACTCCATAAATCTCCACAAGGAAAAAGAGATCAAAAGGGATCCCACACAAAACAATAAAAGATTTGTTTTTTATTATTATCATATGCTCTTATAAATTAGATCTAAACGGTTTTGAATATGTTTCATTACAATAGCAGATATATATTCCTAACTTAGGAAGTATGTTATAGTGTGACATGATGAGCATATATTATAATTTTTTGTTATCGGCGAATAGTAAAACTCATGTAGTACATGTTATGATTATTTAAAAGACATATGGGGTTGCATAACATTTCATGAGATATGAAAGGTGGTAGAGATTAAACATTGATTAAAATGTGTACATAACTATGTGAACTATTTACAGTGCATTAAATATTCATATGATTGAATGTTGCTAACCATTAGAATAAATTTGACTTGTAGGGAAAAACCATATGATGTGATCTACAAGCGGAGAATGACAAGTATTGAATGTGGAGTCATTCTGATTAAATATCCCAAAAGAGAGCGGAATGATCTAAAGCCATAAGATTCAAGGAGCATATCAGGAGGTTCCTATGTTTCTGTGGGAGAATCCTCTAGCAATATCTAGAATAGAAGCCCTAATACTATTATGGAAGAGAAGACTCCTGAATATTTTTTGCTATGTTATTTGATTTCAGTCGATCAAAAGAGATTCAGTATGATACAGACATGGAGGAGCATGAAACCTTTATGATGGAGGACCCTAATTCTATTTCTCTCTGTCCAAATATTGAGAGGGAGTAGCTAGATTCACTAGCTCCTAAAGAACCAACAAAATTGGTTGATGAATCTCCTACTAAGAGGAGATATGCATGGTGCTCATACACAAAAGAAAGCAGATCACAGTATTCAAGAATACTATCATGATTCTTGGGATTAAATGTGTGGCAAAAACCATAATAAATTTTCCTCATTCAAGGAAAATACATAGTACAAATCCTGAAAAGATTCAGGACGATGGACAGTAAGTCCATTGACACACATATGGTGACAAACCTGGAGTATATTCTTCTTCAAATTTGGAGTATCTTACAGATTGTTGAGTAGATCCTAGATGTACCTGGTTAGCACCAGTCCATATATATAATTTGCATTTAGTACATATACATGTACAACAAAGCATGTGGTGAAGTACCTACATGTTACGAGTGGATATGGACTCAAATATGTCTTAGACAGAGAAATAAAACTACAAGGATATATGGATTATGACTAGTACAATGGATGAGTAAGATAACATCAAATATGTTGCTCCATATAGAGGATATTATAAAGCAGTGGGGCTTCAAAAGGTTCCTAACCCGTTAAATTTGAGACATAGTGCATAATGGAGCAGTACAATTCCATTACATATCCACATATGAGAATATTTCCAGCATACTTACTAAGCCTCTATCCAAAGTAAAGTTGAGTACTTTTGGGGAAAGCTTGGTGTAGTACAGAAACACTCCTCTAGTTGAAGAGGGAGTAGTGATGTGTCTCCATAGGCAATAATAGATAGATAAAATCCCCACCAGTTGATCGTGTGGGACATGACTAAGGAGTTCTCCCCACTGGTAATCCATGTAGTGATACATGACTCAAACACTGGTTATCCATTCACTAATATATGGCACATATTAGATATGTAGTGGTACATGGATCAGTTAATCCATGCATATGATAAGCCACCAAGTTTCACATATCTCAAATAAGTCAAAATACATGACTCAAACAACCATGGGCTATAGTATCTCTTTTGGAGTACACCCACATGAGCGGAGACATAGTCAAGACCTCATATGACTATCAGACAATAGTCAAGGTTTATAAGCCTATCAAATACTCGAGAGAGTTATAGTCAAGACTGTCACGGAGTAGTCAACCTCTTGTAGAGGTCAAATAACCATATAGTTGGCTAAGTGGGGTACCATGGGATAGAAAAGACAAATGAAACCACTTTGAAATTGGTCAGACCTTAGAGAACATCATAGAGAACGACAATCTCATAGAGAACTTCTCTAGACGTGTTGAAGATTGACAAAGATGATATTTCTTTTTGCAAAGAATTTACACATTTGATGTGTTGTGAAAATTTTGATATGATGGATTACAAATCCATGGTTTCTAGTTTAGAGAAACTACATGCTAAAATAGGTATCTTATTGGTTACTTAATGTATTTGATACATAGAAGACCTATTATATGTTGTGCTATATGGATATTGTTTGAGCCTGATTAGCTATGTATATTGTGGTTAGCACTACCTGCCGACAAGAAGTATAACTTGGAAGCTACTTGTTGGGTTAAAAGCTTGAGTATACAGTCATTTGTTGTGACATTCAAAGCTACATCAAGCTTTCGAAAAAGCCTGCGAGTATCACTTCATCAGAGATATGATCCATAAAGGTAAAACATCAGTACATTGCTACTGAAGAGCAGGTTGTAGATGTGTTAACAAACCCTTTGTCTGTGACAAAGTATAGGTACTTCTGAGACAAGCTTGGTATGGCAGAGAATGCCTCCCTCACTGAGAAGGAGTGTTAAAAGTACACCATCATGAGTCATTCTCCAAGCCAATCTTGTGCATCTAGGATTAGGCCTCATGTGTTGGGGTGGAGAGATTGATTTGGACTGAGGTACTTGGAGTAGATTCTTGAGTTGGACTCAAGGATGACTAATCCTTCAGTTTTAAAAGATCATTCCTCATGTGTTGAGGTGAATTATTTGATTTATCAAAGTGATGATGTTGTAAAGTCTTATTGGACAAGGATCGAGACTTGTGTATCAAGTCATATTCTCATGTGGAACTCTAATTATAGCAGGTATCCATGGGGTGGACCTCCAATTATAGAGGTAGTCAAATTCCCATGTGGACCTCCAATTAGAGTATCTACCCATGGGGTGGACCTCCAATTAGAGTATCTACCCATGGGGTGGACCTCCAATTAGAGTATCTACCCATGGGGTGGACCTCCGGTTATATAGGTGGATGCTTTGCATGTTGAATCATTTGATGTTGTGTGATTTATTACTAACCATGGTCACTTGATGCTATTAAGTCTCCTCTAGTGATTGTCCACCTCTAGAGTGAGTTACTTTAGCATATGATCATTTGGTCTCGAGTAATATAATATGATCACAACGTATGACAAATATTCTTACTATAATATGATATGATAGATAATTAAAGTTAACACGTATTGACCATGCAGTAAAGATAATAGATAAAGAGATAATGCATAGAGAAAGAGAGAATTTGAATTGCTCACGAGATGACTAAGTGAACTTGAAATTGTAAGCTTCAATTACAGCCACAATGTTTGCCTCGGTAAATTAAAGAACTCACAATGGTCACTATAATTAAATCAATCAGCATGATTGCAGTTAATAATAGTTAACTAAGTGTTAATAAAGATGGATTAGTTAACTAAAGTGTTTTTCATTGATTACGCTTTAGTTAAACTAAAAGATGTCACTTAAGTTAATCAAAATATGACACTTCAGTTAATAAAGTCTTTGCATGACGACACTTGATTTATTGCATTAGACACTTAAGTTAACATCCTAACTAAGTGGTCATGCAATTAGTTAGAAGACAAGTTCACTCTGGAGCCAGTTAAGAATCAATTAATGTCAAATATGAAAGGCATGGCACATATGTTATGCATGATTGAAGAATACAATCTACACGATTATTATCCATGAAGGCAATTCACATTTTTGTTGTTTGAAGCACCATTATCCATGCAACCATTCACTATCGTTTGCATGGAAGTGATTTTATCTTGTTATTAATGTGCTAGGAACATAGCAAGTTGATACATTTGATCTATATTATCTATTGCTCAGTATTCTCTCTTATCTTGCACTTGGGGTGCCGAAAGCAATCTGTTATTTTGTAAAAGACATTCTCTGGTATCTATCATAAATATAATCTGAAGATTTGTTGGGGATTTTCATCCTCATTTTTTTGAGGGTTTTCCCCAAGGTAATCTCATGTTATGGTTGAATGTATCATGTGATTGAATGATTCATTGATTCAAGTATTCATTATTTCTGCACATTAAGTTTTAAATTTCAAAGCTCTTCATATTTGCTCAAAAGAAAACATCGGGATCCTCATGGTTTCTGCAATATATGGGGGAGTCAGTTGGTTTATTATACCATTGGATTATGACTTTGCAATCTCAACATGTATGTTCTCTCCCATGACATTTTTCTCACCTTCATAGGGATCTTGTCCATCATCCATGATCATGATTCTCTTGGCCCAATCAAGACCAAGGGTTTCCAAACTAAAATATACCGAATGTTGAACCTTAATTGTATCTAATATAACTATGAATATGAAAAATTGTTAATATAACACACTTGTTAAATTTATTACTTTCTTAGAAAATCAAAAATCATTTTCATGTATTCTAGAAAATACCCAAGTTTACAATTTTTTTGTCAAATTATGTTTACAAGCACTTTTCTGATAAAATTATATAAACATATGAATAAGAACTTCAAAATTTGACTCTGTACAATTTCTCCATTATGTATGATCTTTCCAATGACTATAAATATGTTCATTTCTTATTTCTCGGCAAAAAGTTATAGCCTTTAAAATTTGTCAAATTTGCTCGATTTCTACACTTTTTCTGTAGGTTCATTTAATTCTAGAAGCAAAACTTCAGACACCTATAGAATACAATCTATAGAGAACCAAAAAAATCCATTTATGTTGGCCTTGATACTAGAGATAACCAGAATTACTCAGCAATTTTCAATTCTCTGATTTGATGCTCCAACCACCTTTTATAAAATTTTGGAATTTACTATTTTCACCCTTTTTCACTCTCTCCATACTTCGATTTTTGTTTTGTTTTTGTAACTCACTTATCCTTGATTTAATGGAATAGTGAAACATTCCCATTCTTATTAGTCCTGCCATCCTTAAAAGGAAATTCTCAAAATCCTTAATGTCTTAGGGGGACAATAGGAGTCAAGGGGGATTGAAGCAAGTCGAGGGCAACGCCCTCATTTTTTTTGTAAATATTTCAATTTCATGCAATATAGAACATAAGTTTGGCGTCATTTTTTGTTGATGTGGTAGCATGCTGACGTCTCATGACACATGCTTACTGATGTGTCATACAAGTCCTACCTATCACCATGTGGCACGACCTCATCACCCTCTACCAGTTTCCAAGTCACTATACCACCCATCCTTGGGCACTAATGTGTTAGTAGTATCCCATTACTAGAAGTGGTAATGGTTCACCGTGAAAGTGGTATTGAAAATTTTGTTGGGGGAGTCATTCTCAGAAAAAAGATGGCACATGGATAAGCGATATCCGCCCAACTGCTTGTGCATTTGTCATTAACCATCGCACACATTATTGATACATTAT
This sequence comes from Pseudotsuga menziesii, assembly GCA_001517045.1. NCBI lineage: Eukaryota > Viridiplantae > Streptophyta > Pinopsida > Pinales > Pinaceae > Pseudotsuga > Pseudotsuga menziesii. The sequence goes on from LPNX011166148.1 coordinate 723,320, forward strand.
CAACCACAATTGTCGATCTCCCAATAGTCATATCTCCATCCACCAATCCCTAGGATCCTCGCCTCTAGTTGTATGGTATGTTGGGTCTAGCACTAGGGTGTTAAGCTCTTACAATCCCATGGGCTGGATTTTAGCGCTCGGGAACTGATATGGTTGGTCCACATCATACCTATGACACATGTGGATCCTCCAATTATGCCTCCTTCCCACGTGGATTCTCCACGTCACTCGTCCATGTGGCACAGGGGAGCACTTAAAATTCCCATTTTTTCAAAAATTTCAAAATTGTATGAAATTTTAATTTAGAAATAAGGGGATTATTTCAGAATTAATTCGAACTACTCTTGTTCCCTTATCAGACACTTAACATAACATTATCTCCATAGAATAATTTCTAATTTATGCATGTAAGTGTGCAATTATGGCCCATACATCTCCGATATTGCAACTAGAAGCTCTGATACCACTCTGTAATGTCCCCTTCACTCAATCTGACCAACAAGAGGGGACTTTAACTAACTACGGGCTTCCACATTTCTCCCAATGTCCATATTATGAATTCGTAACATTTAAAATATGTGCACATATGCATAATAAAAATACACAGTGTAAACAAAATCCATCCACAAACACAACACATGCATTTACAAGCATAATTATCACAGGCATAATAGTAAAATCATTGTGCCTCAGATACAAAGACAATACTTAACTTTAACAAAAATGATCCAAGTAATAGGTAGAATGATTTTCCACCCAACAATAGGCACTTTGTCAAGCATATGCTCTTTCTCCTAAGAGGCCACCCCCAAGCTAGGTTATGAGGCCACTAGGGTGAAGGAAACACCTACATGCTTCTCTCTCTCAGCCCACAACCCATTCTGCTATCTATGCCTAACCAAATGCTCATCCAGAGCTCTATAAGGATCTCACTTAGCCATCACATCCATGACACTCCTTCCAACTGACCCACGCAACACAAGAAAGGCATTCCCCTTTACCAATCCATTGTTCCCTTAGGAAAGCCAACCCTTACAATGCTTACCGATGTGTGCAGTAAAATTCCAACCTAATGTATGATGTTGGAGAATGTCCTATAGCATAAATCATGGCATCGCAAGCATATATGAGTAGGAAAATTCAATGGGTAAAGGTTACTAGCTTTCCCAACCTCTATGCTCAAGTATAGCCATATGTTTTCCTTCAAATATGCAATATTTCTCTAAATTCAAATTTATGGGTTAAAACATAGTCTAGTAATGGTCATGAACAATAATAGGAAACTCTATGTAGTGTATATATGCATGAGAGAATTACATAATGAGTGTTGACTCCAAGGGATGTGAGATAATGGTGAAAAGACAACTGGCGTAGCTTCTGACCATATAATAAATTACTTCTGACAACTGCAAAACCGACTTCTAACATTTCATAAAAATGTCACAAAAGTGCATTTACCCCCCATGATTCAATAACTACATGAAGTGACTTTTCCCACCAACATCACACATGCATTCAATGATTGGAGTTAATAGAAAAAAGAAGGTAATTGGTTGATTTAAAGCACATGGAAAAATTTGGATGAGTTCTAAGGTTGACACTTGGCAACAAAGGATTTGGTCTCCCATATCCCCCCTTTCATCTTCTCCTATGGTGGAATCATATCCCCTCTAGTTCTATTTACACAACCATATTGGACCATTTTATTATTTTCCAGCATAATATTTACATATATTACAAACTGGCATGATAAGAGAAACACGCGGTCCAAATAAAATTATTCACATCATACATGCCTAGCCTTTCACTAGTCATAACTTGTCCTTGATCTCTGCACTAGGAGTTGATACTAGAATGATCACATGATTTACATAATTTTGATTAAGGACATTCCAAGTCAAAATTTTGGGTATTACACAAAGCCACAATGTAAGAAGCCAAAAGTGCATGTCTATATACCTTTTATGGGCCCAAGGATGAGGTGGTTCTCAAGGAAGAGTTGAAGTTCATTTCTCCTACAAAATAAAAAAGAAATAAGTCCCATGGGACAACTTCAACAAGCAAAAGATGAGAGACTGTTGGAGAATGAGGAAATACTTCAAGGCTGAGAAGGATCTGTATCAGAGTATACCCCAAGATAAGCAATGTTATAGTCTATATGATGAAATACGTGAATTTAAAAAAAATGATGATGAAAAGGAGGAGTTAGAAGAGGCCATGGGTGAGACCACCCTCATGCGATGGTACCAGGAAATATATAAACAAGGGACTATTGTGTTGGTTGATGATGACACCACATATGCCCCATAAGAGACTAAAAAATGCCCTAAGATTTGTTGGGTGCCAAAAATGCCCTTTTTGCCTAACCTTTTTTAGCCCTTTTTCCTCGATTTTGCCTCTTATTTATGACCAAGTCCTTACCTTTTCCAAAGAACAAGCATGGATTTCTAAGTTATAAATCATTATTGATATGTTTCATTAATGCTTGATTTTTCTTTTGATTATGAACTTTACCTTTAATTTGCACTGACTCATTATTGGTTCTATAAGAAAAGTTCAGAATCTCCAAGTGTTCTAAGTGTAACAGCTCGCGGGACTCGGGAGATAAGTAATGACTAGCGTCAGTTTCCTTTTCTTGATTCGGTCAAAGCTGTTGATGAGTTAAGCTTGGATATTCTTCCACGCGGCTAGTTGGAGCTTCCTGAGCATATTTCTTCATCAGTTGGAACATGTTCATCCTTGGAGTAGTTTAGATTAAAAGCTCATTCATGATTATGAACTAATTCCATGTAATATAATTATAACTGTAATTGTTTCTATTGAATGCGGCAGCCTGAAGATCGTAGATCTTCATGGCTACCCAATATTAGTGGATCTAGACTACTTCATCCTCGTATAAGTAGGAACATGCAATTGGAGCTAGGGGTTGGCAATATTGTAAAAGGATATAGCACGAGGATACAGTAATAATACTTTGATCATTTTAATAAAGGAGAAACAATTCTCAATATATTTGTGTTGTAGATTTCATTAAGCCTTTAACAACATCTATGTTCGAAGTCCAGGGCCCACCTTCTTACAGAGTTGTTGGTGTTAGTAGATTTTGTAGTTTTTACTTATTTTGGTTTGGTGTGGAATTTCATTTAGATGCATTAGTAGATGGTTGTGACAGTATTTCTTAGATAATTGCATTGTTATACTTTCTTTTGGTTTGCTGCAACAGTGTGGTGTGAATAGTCGACTGTGTAGAATAATTCATTTCTTTATGCAAAATGTGTTAATTAAGTGTAGCTATTACGGTCATGCCCAGCTCCTGCGTAGCATTAGAATTTGTCTTCCTTAAAACTTACTGAATTAGATAGATCATTATCTTTAGGAATTAGCTAATTGTTGATGGTTTGTGATTGTCCTGATTTGGTAATTTAGGATTTAACTTCTTGCAAAAGCGATTCTAGATTGATTCCTTCTTAGATTAGTAGCCGTAGGATTGATATTGTAGGAATCACAAATCCTTTGAATTCTTAGATAGATTATTAATATTGGTTTTTACAGGGAGTTGAGTTGACTGAGCAGTTACTAGGATTGAATGATTTGTGTTTTATTAATCAACTACTGAAGTGTTTATGCATATATTTTGCATAGTTTCCTTTGAAAAAAACAGACTTCCGTGGGTTGACAATTTATATTGATCCCTCTGCTTGTTACGGAAATTAATGAGTATATAGAGTGACCAACAATGTTGTGCATATCATGCAAACCATGGGGTTCTCAAGTGAAAGGGGATTGGGTAAAGAACGTTTGAGCATTACTAATCCCATTGAAGTGAAAGAAAGGTATAAATGTATGGGATTAGGGGTAGATCCAAGGACCCCCATTAATGCCAAGACAAATTTGTAGTCCACGCCACATTCACCCCTCCAGTGAAGACAATGGACAAATTTAAAAGCATGATGCAACAATTGTCTGAGAATATCCCTTCTGGGGTGGGTATAATAATTAGGGGATAAGCATGGAAGAGGTTTATGTTAGGGACTTGGCATGCACAACAAATTTTAACTTTGTGTTGGCTATGTATCAAGTTTTGTGCAAGTGTGCAAAAAAGGAAATAACACGTGCTTTTGAAGTGTGGGGGGGCTAGAACACCTATACTTGTGAGTAAAATATCATAAATTTCTAGCTCTGTACAATGTTAGTGATCATGGAATTGATAAACTAAGTGTACTTGGTTGGATACGCCATAATCGAGTGCTTTCATGGAGGTTGGGGGCATTCCAACTCTTAATTCGAGGAGGACCATACTCTTGTAAGATGTTGTTTATGGAACTCATAGCGTGGTCTATGTGTGTGTATTTTGGAAATATTATTATTTGCATGTTATGTGTGGATTTTTTTATGAATATGTTCATGGCCATTAATTGTCATGAATTTCTCAGAATTCATGCTAGTTTAATTTTGATACATTATTTTATTCACACTATGCATGCATTTATTTTCATTATGGTCCTTCTGGAGAGGCTCTACTTGTTGGTATTCTGGGAAAAGTGCATATGAGGTGTTAAATTTGGGTTCCTTGTTTGTGGATAACCATATCATGGTTAAGAGTGATGGGAGGGGACACCACACACCTATGAAACTCTTAGGAGTCTTTAACCCTGAAGAGGCTCAAATGAATCCCAAAATTAAGAGTATGCATGAATATTTTCCTTGTGTCCTATAAGGTTTGAAAACGTTGAACTCTTTTGACATTTTAAATGTGTTAGATGGTAATTTTGGGTTGAGGAGACTCCATTTTTTAAATTCAAATTTTGGAATTTCCCAAAATTAACAACATTGTTTTCTCATAACCTACACTATCATGTCAGCTTCTATTAAAAACCCACACTAAAATTTTATGTAGGAAGTGATTTCCTGGCCAATGTGATCGCACACCTTTGGGTTATATGACCCACGTGATTCTTGGAATCACACAACTATGAGGTTAGTTATCTGCACAATAAAAATTCAACTCTATTTTTATTGAAGTTTTGGTTATGTTATCTCACTTAAGAGTATAAAACCATATTGGAACCTAAATGAATCATTAAATCAAGGCTCAATAAAGTAAATAATAAATAAATTACCGAATTCCTCATCAAGCGGAAGAACCTGTCGAAAGAGATGCAACTTGGGAAGAATAAAGAAAAACTCTACCTCCTTGTGGCTAACACCTCTCATCAGAATTCGCTTCGCAGAGTAGGGGGGCTAGGCACCTCCCTTGCAACCCTACCCCACCCATACCCGATGCATACAAAATTAAGACCTTTGTAAAAAGGGATCATATGGTGGCACAACCCACATGCAAATAATATAACACTTACCCAACAATATGTAAGGAGCTATGAATTCGAATTCTTCATTAATATGGTACAACCTTACCACTTTAACAAGCTCGGTGGGCTAGCTCAACTGGTTGAGTGTTGTAAGTTGTGAGCAGAAGATCTTGGGGTTGAATCCCCGGGTGGATTTACATTGTTAAATAAGGGCTTCACTTGATGTCCCCATTGGGTTAGCTCTATAATCATAGCGAATGGGGTATGGCCGCTTCGGGTGGCCCCCCTATGATTTCTTCCCATGGACATAGCATCCCCAATGGGGGTTTTTGAACCACAACATAAAAAAACCTTCCCACTTTGACATAGGGAGAGAGTTTATAACCTTTATCCTTTTCCATTCAAGAGAAAATACATTACTAATTGGTCATGTGTAAAACCCAAAACCCTCGGTATATCTTATGGATGACTTGGGGTGGGTTTAATCCATATATCTAGGTGCATGTGGTTCTATGCATGCTTGACACATCGGATCATCACCTTTTAGTGTTCCCATGGATACATTAAAGGATTGGGTAAATATATAATTAAGGAAGATTTTAAAGAGAATATGTAGGTGGGATTTTATTTACATATGTTTATTTGTGACTGGTGTAGTATGTGCATTACATGTTCAACCACATCATCAATTGTCTCCATCGTTACTTTCAAGTGCCAAATAAATACCTCGTGGGATTAATGGTTAGAAAGCCATAAATCCTCACCATCCATGCTAATCCCTTTGAGCTTCTCACTAGATGATTGGGATATGAGTAACAACGCCTCTTTTTTTTATGGATGCTTGCGGTCAACACAAGGGAAAGCACACTACATTGTGAAAATAATCCTTTCGCTAAATTGTCATAATTTTTAGTATCTATTCCACAAAATTTGCTTAGGAATTACAATTGACCTTAATCATTATCACAAGCATTGGTGCACAACGAGCATTAGCATGTTCTAGTAGAGACTTGAACCATGATGGGGACTTTAACAATGCCTTGTTTTTATGTGATATTACAATGAAGCACATATGTCTCACAGGCTACACAATTTATCCTTCATATAAGTTACTATGACTGGGGGATATTTGTTTCCTTAAATTTACTTGGGATTTGCACTTAGTCCCATTTTTAATAAACAAGTTACTTGTGTAGGCACATGAAGCCCAAAGGGTAAACCAATGTTCACCATTTAATGTCAAACAAAAAATTCATCACATTCAAATATATTCACTACCCTTAAATTTAGATTTATATAAATTTATAAAATGTCATTTTGCTAAATGATTAACATAAGTTTTCTTTTAAAAAACAACGAGAAATTTGAGTAGTCAGAAGCTCATAAATACATTTTTTTTCTTCATGAAATACATATCTTAAGGAAACCCACTGGGCACTTCCCCTAATTTTGAGGATGGTACCTAGGGAAAACCAAATTCTTTAGGGCTCAAGATCGATACAACAATATAGGTATTAAAATATCAACATGTCACTTGCGGGAATTGATCTTAGATGGGGTGAATAACACTTTCTCTCAACCACTCGAATGAAACCAAATTGACATAAATACATTAAATTAAGTAGCATTGTGTAAACTAAATAATTAAAAATATACATTATGTTAATATTTACAAATAAATTAATTGTGAGGTGATTAAAGACAAAGTAGAACATAAACTCAAATCCTTAAACCAAGCTCAATTGGCCTGTGCATTATATAACATAAGTACACGATTTATTTAAATGTAGGTTTTCCTAACTTTGATCAACGTTGTTGGTTTTATGTATATTTATAAAGAATTTGAGATGGAGGTGGAAAGACAATGACAACGTTGCTAGTCCTTGCCTTCATGATGGCAAGGAAAATTATTAATTAGCTTGTCGGTTTCCATTAAAACGACACAACTTAAAACTTTATTTTTTACATAACCTAATTTTTAGATTGATTTTGAAGAGTACAATTTATCTCTCGATTGATTTAGAAGAGTACACTTTGTCATGGGCAATCATATACTCGAAACACTTTTAAGTCATCGAACTAAAAATTTTGAGGTCTTATTTGACCTCATATCACGGCTATTTTCATTCATTGGTGTTTTAACTTAGGAGTTGCAAAGAACCATGATATTGTTGAAGATTAAGAGATATTGAGATACACTAATGCTAACATTAACTCATTAACATTTTATGTTATGAGGATTTTTTCATAATATAAGCCTAGGCCAATACTTACTCCATTATTCTCATTTCCTTAATATGTGGTTATCACACATCACACGTTGGTGGTGTCTCGTTGTGGTGGTTGGCATCGTTGTGGTTGTTGGCATTATGCATTTTGGGCACATGTTTATGTGTTTCGTTTTGGTTGTTGGCATGTTGCATGCTAGCCATGTGTGTAGGATTTGCAAACATATTCATCATGCCTTGACCTTGTCAACCTTTTTTATGTTCAATTGCCTTATTTTATTAGCTTTGTTATAAGAAAATCATGGAACTTCAGCTTCTTCAAGCTCTAACTTGCTCCATGATAGTGCTTTTGGTCTTTGCACTAGTTTAAATACCCCCCCCCTCTCTCTCTCTCTCTCTCTCTCTCTCTCTCTNCAATATATGCCTGATTTTTTCCCTTCCTTCCATGTTAAGAAAGTTCAAGCCAAGCGCTCCATTAGTAACAATGCATGCATGCTCCATTTTAATGTGAGTATAGCACTAGTGGAAAAGACTTCGACTTGGTTTAGCAATTTGGAAGACACCACGTTGTTAGTCTATAAAAAGGTGCAACACCTAGAATATATTTTATGGTTACAATACTATTATTTTTGCAATATATCACAAATTAGTGTTGGAAGAGCAGACACTATGCCAACTGACAATACCATCAACAATCTATTTATTTCCAATTACTCTATTTTCCCCTGCCCCACAGATAGTGTCAAACTATCTATTAAGGATAATCATACTTTTCTTCCATGTGGCAGGTCTTATATCACTCTTAGGCCTTGTTGATGGGTTCGATTGTTTGCTAGGCATCCTATGAAATCCTAGAGCAAGGCTTGTTGAGCAAAGTTTTAACTATAACAAGTAGCGGAACAAGCACTGGTGTTGCAAGCACCACTGTACAAACTAGAAATTGATACGATATGCCTATTGCAGTTTAGTGTTAAAACCAAATTTTTATTATCAATGTTTGAGAAATATTTCATATACTAAATAACATGGCATTCTAGATAATGCAGTCATGACCTAGGAGGTGTCAATACATTTTTGACAATTTTAGTAAGAGATTCTAAAAAACAATTCTTGCATTATTGTATAAACATCCACCACTTGAAGCCAAAAATGCAGCAGCCTTGCTTGAAGCCAGAGCAAATGGAGGATCCCAAAACAACCAACCTGCATGCAGTTATTAAAGATATGTTATCTCAACAGGATTGTCTAGCTTGCTTTGGTCTTTGGGAGAGATGGAAAGTTAGTTAGTGCATCTCTATTAGAATCTAGGCACCAATGGCTGGGGTGGGGGATACCCAAAAACTTTTCAAATGAATAACATCATTGTTATGAACGCAAAGTGTCGATGCTTCCAAGAAACTGGTTGTTGGATCGATTGCTTCTTCAACTATATCAACATAAACAAATGAGTAACATAACCAATTGCCTATTTACTATGTTAGCAATTATTTCTTGCTTGGATGCTCAGAATGCGTCTACCTTCATTGTAGATTTAGTGCATCCATATATGCTCTAAATGGATCTACCTATGATGACAATGCTCTCTTTCTCTCAAGAACATGCATAACAACCCTAGCTGCTCATGTTGGTGATTCAACGGGGATTGGGTCTCAAACTGGTTGGAATGATTTTTGGATTCCTTTGTCTCAATAACTCGCACCTTATGTGGGTAAACAATTTTTACCTACACCTCTAGTGCTTTTGCGCACATTTATGGGTAGCATACCTATGGCAATGGTCTCCAACACAACCCAAACCTCCTCTACGCATTAACACTTGTGATGAGGGAGGATGCATGTGATGGAGTGAGTGAGTAAAACAATAATTTTTAACATTTTATCCATGCTAAACCCAATGAAATATGAGTCACATGCACAAAATTCACATGGTGATTATGCTTCTCTACCTTCTTATTTTTACATATTTCAATTGAATTTGGGCCTTTAAAATACTAGTTTCCAAGGAAGAGATAATACAATATGTTACCGCTCAAAATACCACCCACGACCAAGGCCATGGCTTATGGTGCGATGAGTGGTAATCACAAGAAGAGCCAGTTCCCAATGAAACCACAACCTATCTCCTTAACACTTTAGTTTAACTTCTAAGACCAAGGGAGGGTCTCTGTATTTGGTGAAAGATATCTGCAATTTCTTAAACAATACACAAACAACTCTCCGAAGAAACCTCTCAACGAAGATCGGTGCCTTATGGAGTCAAAATAATAAGGCAACAATAATAATAAATGAGAGGTAGGAGTTATATCACTTTGTCATATATCCCAAGAAAGATAATTTTAATATACTATTGTTGTTCTAAGGATGAAACTATTAAAATACTTCATAAAGCTTGATATAAATCCATCGCAATGATGCCAACTTACCATATGATGTGTACCTTATATCATACGACAAGGGGTAAGCCTCTGAAGGGTCAATATAAACATTAAATCAGATCTAAAAATGTAAAATTAGTTTTGGTATATGCCATATAACAACCCCCAAATAGATGGTGTCCCCATTTATAATGTTTCCTAATAAGTGTCCAACCCCCCAGGGGTCAACCTAGGCCCAAAATATTGCTTTTAGGACCTTCAAACTTGGTTGAAATGATGAATATGCCTATTGTACCTACAATAACATATCTACAAAACCAATCCCTAACAAGCACTAGTCACTAATAATCTCACAAATCCACCAAAGGAACAAAACACCCTCAAGGACTCGTAATTAATTCAACTAGGGCACACTTTTTTGTCCAAACAAAAATTCCAAATTCCAAATTTTTTTTTATAATTTTTAGGGGTTTTCCAAGATTATATTATTTTTTGGTTTTTTATAATAAATATACACGATAATTTTGATATAAACATTAAGAGAAGGGGTTATGACCTTAGTCCTCAACCCTAGGGAAATTAGAGATCGATGTCAATGTCCCTACTTAATTTGGCTATTCAAGATTTTCTAACTAGGGAAAAAGCTAGTAACTCGATACTAGGTTAAAGTAGCCAAACCCTAATTAGGGTAAATAGTGAATACTAAGGCCCCATTGTGGATGTCTCCTTCAAAAGGAAAGTCTCCTCAAACAAAGTCAACAAGATGTCGATTATATCCTAATTTACAGTGCTCAAGATGAAAAAAGCAACGTCAAACAAGAAAATGGAGAGATCTTACCAACATCAACCTAGAAAGCGAGCAAGTGATACTTCTTAAGTCCTTCCTTAGGCACAAGTTATTACAACTATTCTTAGGATCAACCTTGCAATATAGCGAAAACCATAGAAAATACACATGCAACCTTCATCACACAAAACAATTCCCGAAGAGAGAGGTGTGCACCATTTAGAAGCTCTGATATACCTAGAGGAAAAGAAAAACAAGTACATAATTCCCTTGTCTTGTTTCAAATGAATGTCAGGAACCTTTATTTATATGAGGATTCCTATGCTTATCTAACTTTAGAGGCTACCTTACTAAAATGTAAAATAATTTAATTTTAGGGTTTTTCACCCACAAGTCGGGAACTAAAACCACAAAAGATTAAAAATAATGATAAAATAATGCAATTGGCTTCATCCAAATGAAGTGATGAGCCAAGGGAGGATGTCATGCCCCAACTAACTCAAACAATGTAAAAGATCCCACTACGCCCTCCCCTTTAGCAAGGCAAAGCTCTCTAGAAGAAGATGGCATCATGTTGAAGTGTGCACATGTGAACCAAGAGGAGGGGGCATACAAGAAAATGAAGGTCCAAGTGGGAATAAATGAGGCGTGTTAAATCAGGCATGACAAACCTTACATGCACAATCATCATCTACATAGAAAAACACGAGTGAGGATAGGATCCCCCTAAGCCATGTGTCCTAACGGGTTCATCCCAAGAAACATAGAACACCAGCCTAGGGCACAAATGGTCCAACACAACATGCACTTTCGCCCATCAAGGCATATTCAACAATGCCACTAAGCTAACACTTCTTGGAATGAATACTAAATGGACTTGCCATGACTAGACCATGGGTCATGAGCCCATCTAGACCACCACTTATACATAAACAAGCCCGGACTTGGCCTTTTATGATCCAAAAGGCTCTTTCACTCTAGTATGTCTTGGTAAGCATGTTGTTGTCAGTATAGGGCGTAACACAATATAACTCATGTGAAATGTGTCATACGTTCAATACAGTGATTCTGTCATTTCCTATTATTACTTCGGGAACAAACATTTCATCGTCTCTTATAATCACTCTAGGAACAACCCATGGAGAAAACTCCAAGAACAATCAATAATGCTTGGTAGCTTGCCTTCCTTTCTCTTTCTTGAAATAGATATAACACTCTAAGTATAGGTCTTCGACCCTTACTTTAGACAGTATCAGAAAAAGTGATTCTTGCTAACCTTATACACCATACTCGCCCCACACAACCCATTCTGTTGAGCACCATCAAAATATCCTACAGGCATACCTAATGTAAAAACTGGATGACAAATATTCCTTCTTGAAGGTACAACTCGACACTTTCCAACTTCATACCATGAAGCAAGGATTTTACAGCAGACCAGAGAAACAAAAGCCTGATCATTCTAGAATATAATTCTATTTCACAAATTCCATACCTCCCATACAATAATGAAGAACAATGGAATAATTTCCTCTTAATCGATACCCAAATGATAAAATTTTCCTCGAAAACTGAATTAACCCAACTATCATCAAACTGGAAATCTAATCCTAAATCAATCCAAACTTCTTTGAACAAATAACATCCCCCAAACAAATGATCCACTATCTCCAAATCCCGCCTAAAAATAACTCACCTGCCACCTCCAACAAAATCCCTTTTACATAGGGAGTCCCATTTCAAAATTTCATCTTAAAACAAAGCCAAGTGAAAAGTTTCATCTTTAATAGAATCCGAGCACTCCACAACAAAGTCGACCACCAACTATAACCCATTTCCATATTCTCCTCAGAGATAAGTTGATATGATAACTTGGAACTGATATCTCCACTACCTTTATTATAACTCCAAACAATGTGATCCTCTATATCAGTTAAACAGATCCCAACACTATTCATCCTATGGATATAGGAGTACCATTCCACTGCCAAGTAACTGGGCAGGAGCAAATATTTAGAATGTAACTAAATAGGTGATCCATTTCCCAACCACCAAAAACTTGTTTAATCACATATAAATTCCTACAATGTAACTCCTTAATGAGACAAGGAGAGAGGGTATAGTGGTCTCCCAAAACCAAAATAGTATCAACCCCCAAGAAAATATGAATACCCCTTCCAACTACCCAACAAATCATTCAATTAATAACATGAAATACTTTTAAAAAACTTCTCTAAATAACTGAAGCACAAGAAAAATTCTTAGGTTGGTCTCTTAACCACATCTCCAACAGACAACTTTTCAAGTATTTATCCTTAATCAACTTCCCCCAAAGACCATTATTGAAAAGGTATCTCCAAAAATATTTATCAAAAAAGGGACCGATTGAATCAAGCAAGGTTACTTATACCTCAACCATTAGCAGACTTTGGTATAGAAATGCAATCCCATGCCACAAGATGGTATTTCAAAGCATTAATATTCCCATCCCATAAGAAGTGAAAAAACAACCTTATGATAACAACAATAATATACTCTTGAACCATAAACAAAGAAAACCAGTACACCAGAATACTGTGGAGAACAACATTAACTAACACTAACCTTCCACCCATTGACAAGAATCTGTATGACCGATAGTTGATCTGCCTCTGAATTTTCTTAACCAGCCAAGTCCGATCATACTTACAATAGTCATTTGGCTTTAGGTAAAAGCCAAGATACTTAAAACTATCATGAACCTTTTTTAGTTGAAAAGGGAACAAAGAAGAAATTTGACTACACATAACTTGATCTTCAAAGGAGTACAAGAAAATTGAATACTAAGCACTGATTGCCATACCTGATGCATCACAAAAAGAATTGATAATCGCTAAAAACGTCCTTCATTCTGCAAAAGAAGTCACCTCGAACAAAAGAACATCATCTACAAACATAAGATGGGTGATAGATAAATTCATGGTTACTTTGACCCCCTTAAAGGTCTTATACTTGAAATCTTCCTTAATCATCAAAATCAACCCTTCAATGTAATGAACCTAAATCGTATTTAAGGCTCACTAACTCTATTACACAAAATTTTAAATAACTAGTTAACATGCAGGGTAATTTGCAAGATGAATGAGTGAATAGTATGGGGATTAAGTAAGATCAATAATGCAAGGGAAGGGTCCTGAATATTCAAGTTCCTAAGCACAATGTGTTGGGTCATTTTAGGTTTCGAACATCAGTCAAGCTGAATTATACTACCAGGTTCTTGTGAGTCCCAACATATGCCTACTAGCACCCTTATAATACAGTCACCAATCAACCAGTGGTTATGAGAGGCTTGGGGATACCTTTAGTACTCTTTTATGTATGTATGTATCGTTAATTTTAGGTTTGTATAGAAAAAAAATATATTAGAATGATTATAAAGGTCGCATGAGCAAAACTAGCTCTTAGGACAACTCACTAGTTTCATCTTTTGGATTTTCTAAAGAGGTGAAGGAGCCTACGAATTCTCTATTTTAGGTATTGGTTCTTTAGATAATTATGTTAAGAACATATCAGAACAACAATGACCAAATTTAGTTTCATAGAGGTTGAATTACGCACAATACAGTAAAACTAATCAATTCTAGGTGCAAACCTAGACAAGGTTGGCTTAAATTAAGCAAAACTCATTTATACTGATTCAAATCATTATGAAAATTGCAAAGAGTATTATTAACATCAATAAAATCCATGGGAATTTGAAATAACTCTCAGTAATGGCTTACAGATCATTCTTTAGCAATATGCATTCATATAATGCATTGGGAGGCTACAATAACGTAAGAACTTGGAGATTCGAACTCTCAAACTTCTTCAGAACTTGTGGAACATCTAGAGCTTATAAATCCACCCACAACATGCTCATAAATGGCTAAATTCCATTAATCACCATTCATTACTCCAACTCCACTTCCAGAAAAGAAGAGAAAACTATCAAGGCCTTTAAGGTTCATCTGGGAGAATTCTACTCTTTTGACTCAATGCCTCCTCCTTAAGGTGTAAGATCTTCGCATCTTTTGGATTCAAGTGAACAAATATAATATTTCCTAGCTTGAGAGAAAAAATTAGCATGCACGAAGTGAGATAAGGCCTCAATTTCCTCTTCAATTGATGTAAGTTCATGCTCAATCTCTACTTTCTTATCCTTTTCCCACCGCCAAACTTCAGATTTTAGCAATTCCAAATTTCTACTGAAATTTAATAACAAAGGATATTGAACGTTCGAAGAAAAATGTTCCCATTTTTTAGTAACAAAATCATAAAAACCTTGATCCTTTAACCACATGGGGTTATACTTAAAAGGATAGTGAGTGTACCCCTTATCAAATTCCAGTTGTAAAACAATAGCCTTGTGGTCAGATAAACCCAAGGAAATAGACCAAGAACTATAGAGTCCAATGTCATCACATAAATATTCAGCCATCAGAAAACAATCCAGTCACTTAGCAATACTAGCTCTACCACATATTCCATTTGACCAAGTTGGGCCCAACAGACTAGGAATGACATCAACCAGTCTAGCTTCCTCAAATAAAGAGCATAAAAAATTGGATAGAGGATCAAGAACATTCTCGACACCCTGGTGTTGGTTGTGGAGCTTGATCTTCTTGATTCAAAGATGTTATTTCAGCCGTGTTTGGATCCCATGGCCTGACGGGTGGATGTGGGGGGCCTCGCCCCACCACTATAGTCGTATGGGGGGTCCAAGGGCGGCAACGACTATTTTGGGAGCCCCCCCTGCCAAGGGTTCGAGGGAAGCACCCCCTTAGCAAAAATTTAGGAAAAATGCCTTGTAAAAGATATAATTTCAAAGTCATGAATTGGTCAATAATGGGTCTTTTATGGACCCATGGTTTTGGGCATCCCATATTATTTTTCCATGGTATTTCCTTTATAAAAGTAAGGCATTATAATACAAGTGTGTATTGTATTGTATTGTATCATTGTAAATCAATCTTTGTGATCGTGTGAGAGAGACTGTGAGATATTGAAGAGGAAGTGCGACGGGGTTGTTGCAGGTCATATCCCTTCATTTTGATGGATGGTATAATAATAAAGGACTAACAATTTCTATGTGGACGTAGCCCATCTTGGGTGAACCATGTTATATATGTGTCTCTCTTGTAATGTGTTTTAATATTTGCATCTTGTTTATTGTTATTGCTCTGTGATCCTATTTTCTAACAATTGGTATCAAAGCCAAAGGTCTATTTGGTTGGTAAACTCACAGGAAAGAAGGGTTACTGGTTCGAGTGGAAGCAATGGCAGAAGAAGGAAAGTTTAGGGTCGAGAAATTTAACGACCAAAACTACCAGTTACGAAAGATACAAATGGAGGACTATTTGTACCAGAAGGATCTATACCTATCATTGGGTGGAAAAGCAAAACAATCGATGACTATGAAGGACAAAAACTGAGAGGTTCTTGACCAAAAGGCACTAGGAACAATATGGTTGTGCCTAGATTTGTTAGTGGCTTTCAATAGTTCAAAAGAAAAGACAACGAAGGGTGTGATGATTGCATTGGCTAAGCTTTATGAAAAACTCTTGACTTCCAACAAGGTATTTTTAATGAAGTGATTATTTAATATGAAGATGTCAGAAGTTGGATCTATTGCTAATCATTGAAATGAATTTAATACTCTTACTAGTCAACTAAGTTCTGTAAAAGTGAACTTTGAAGATGAGGTTAGGGCTCTTCTAATCTTTTGATCATTGGCATAAAGCTGGAACAACTTGGTCATGGTTGTTAGTAACTTTGTCCCTGTTTTAGGCACTTTGAAATTTGATGATGTTGTAGGTGTAATTCTTAGCGAGGAAATGCAAAGAAAAATCCCATGTGAGACATTAGGTGATGCATTGACCGTGGAGATCTAAGGAAGACAAAGAGAGAGAGGAAGGATCCCAGGTAATCACAACAAGTATAGAAAGGGCCGATCCAAGTCCAGACTGGGAAAGATAGAGTGTTGGAACTGTGGTAAGAGAGGACATCTGAAGAAAGATTGCAGAGCTCCAAAGAAGAAAGGAGATGAGCAACAGAAGACTACTCTGGGTGCAAATGTAGCTCGTGATGTGTTACAATATGCTTTGATTGTTGTATTAGATAATACTAGTGATTACTAGGTAGTATATTCAGGGGCTTCAAGAGATGCTACACCCCATAAGAAATTCTTTCATGATTATGTTCCAGATGATTTTAGACATGTTTTATTGGGGGATGATGAACCATGTAAAGTTGTTGGAATGGGTAAGGTATATATTAAGTTAAAAAATGGAAATGAATGGCTACTAAAAGATGTGAGGCATATCCATGCTATGAAAATAAATCTGATCTCAACATGGCATTGGGAGATAGCGGTTGCTTGTCGACGTTTGGAAAAATGTGGTGGAAGATCGCTAAAAGAGCACTAGTAATAGCAAAAGGAGATAGGATTGGTACGTTGTATTTATGTCCTCATAATACTGATTATTCTATCTCTGTGTCTTCCACAAAAATAGGTGCAGCGTCGTGGAATCATAGGCTTGGCTACATGAGTGAGAAGGGGATGCAGATTCTTTACTCAAGGAAACTGCTTCCAGATCTGAAGTAGGTAAGTTTGGAATTCTGTGAGAATTGTGTTTATGGAAAACAAAAGAGAGTTAGATTTCTTAGGGTTGTGAAATAGAAGAAGAGTGAAAAGTTAGACCTTGTGCATACAGATGTATGGGGATCGACTTAGGTACAATCTCTCGATGTCTCTCATTATTATGTTGCTTTCATTGATGATACAACTAGCAAAACTTGGGCTTATTGCATTAGACAAAAACCTGATGTGTTTGCTACTTTTAAGAAGTGGAAAGATTTAGTTGAGAATGAGACATAGAAAATATTGAAGTGTCTTAGATCTGATAATGGAGGTGAATATTGCAACAAGGAGTTTGATAATTATTGTTCATACAATGGGATTCAGAGAGAGAATACAGTCCAAGGAACACTACAAGAAAATGGTGTGTCGGGAAGGATGAATAGGATGATCATGGAGCGTGCAAGGTGTATGATATTGCATGCAGGGTCTCCCTTACAGTTTTGGGTTGATGTTATAGATATTGTTATTTGCTTAACAAATAGAGGGCCTTCAAGCGCTTTTGATGGTGGAATTCCAGAGGAGGCATGGACATGTAAAAAGATAAACTACTAATTTATCATAACTTTTGGTTGTGAAGCATTTGTCCATATTGATAAAGAAAATAGAACAAAGCTCGAGGCTAAATACAAGAAATGTACCTTTATTGGATACAGGGTTGATGATTTTGGTTATCGCTTATGGGATTATGAAAATCACAAAATCATTAGGAGTAGAGATGTGGTATTCAATGAAAATGTTATGTACAAAGATCAGTTGTAGTGAAATAAAGAGGAAAATGAAAACACTGAGTACACAGTGCTTGATGAAATCAAAGAAAATGAAGTTCCAAAGGTACAAGAAAATCAAGAACAACAACGGGTACCTCAAACTCTTGCAAATGTAAGAATATCTACCAGGTTAATTAGACCCCGTGAACGATTCTCTCCTTCACTGTATTATTTATTGATGACTGATTTTGGTGAACCAGAATGTTATGAAGAGGAAATGTAGGTGGAAACTAAAAAGAAATGGGATCAATGCATGGATGAGGAGATGGACTCATTTGTAAGAAACCAGACTTGGGATTTTGTTGATTTTTCTGCAGGTAAAAGAGCATTGCAGAATAAATGGGTTTACAGGTTGAAGGACGAAGATGGAATCAAGAAGTGGTACAAGGTTAGACTTGTTGTAAAGGGATTTGCACAAAAGAAAGGTATATATTTTGATGAAATATTTTCTCCTGTTGTTAAAATGACTTCAATTATGACTATTTTAAGTCTAGTGGCAGTAGAATATTTGCATCTTGAATAGTTAGATGTAAAATCAACCTTTCTTCATGGGGATTTGGAGGAAGATATTTATATGCAACAACCACAGGGGTATGAGGTCAAAGTGAAAGAGAATTTGGTTTGCATGTTGAAGAGGAGCTTGTATGGCCTGAAACAAGCTCCAAGGCAGTGGTATTTGAAATTTGATGAGTTTATGACAGAACATGGTTATAATAGATTTCATTTTGACCACTATGTTTATTTCAAGAGGCTAGATAATGGAAGATATATTATCTTGTTATTGTATGTGGATGGCATGCTTGTTGCAGGGTCTAACATGTAGGATATCATTGTGCTCAAAAGAAAACTAGATAAATAATTTGCGATGAAGGATTTGGGTATTGCAAAGAAAATCCTTGGTATGAGAATAGCAAGAGACATGCACAATCGCAAATTGACATTGTCTCAAGGTGAGTACATAGAAACGGTGTTGGAGAGGTTTAGAATGAAGAATGAAAAAGAAGTTAGTACACCTTTGGCCAACCATTCCAAACTAAGTAAGGATATGTGTCCCAAGACATAGGAGGAGATAGAATACATGTACAAGGTTCCCTATTCATCAATAGTTAGAATCTTAATGTACACCATGGTGTGCTTAAGACCATATATTGCACATGCAGTGGGAGTTGTGAGCAGGTATATGAACAATCCAGGTAAAGAGCATTAGAAGGTAGTACAGTGGATTTTCAAAGATTTGAGAGCACCACTTCTCATGCATTATGTTTTGGAGGTACAAACACTATTCTACAGGGATATGTTGACGCAGATATGGCAGGTGACAAAGACAGCAGGAAGGGCACCACGGGGAATGTATTTACTATGGGCAGAACAAAAGTAAGTTGGATTTTGAAATTGCAAAAGGTTGTTGCACTTTGAACAATGGAAACACAGTATGTCGCTGCTATAGAGGCTAGTAAGAGATGTTTTCGTTGTAGAGGTTCGTGGAGGAATTGGGTAAGAAGCAAGAGAATAACATGTTGTACAATGACAACTAGAGTGCCATTAATATTGCAAAGAACTCAACCCTCCATTTGAAGACTAAACATATACATCTCAAGTACCATTTCATAAGATTTCTTCTGGAAGATAAGATGTTAAAGTTGGAAAAGATACATACTTTCCAGAATCCTCCAAACATGTTGACAAATGTAGTAACCAGAGAGAAACTGAGTTCTTGCTCGGTTTTTGTTGGCCTTCAAGCATGAAGGTGAAGATGAGAAATTTGCCAGGTCCAAGAGCATAGTCCAACAAGTGCAACAACGGTGGATTTGTTGTGATTAGTCTCCAAGTGGTAGATTGTTGGTTGTGGAGCATGATCTTCGTAATTCAAAGATGTTATTTAAGTCATGTTTTGATCCCATCACCTGCCGGGGGGGGGGGGGGTATTTCCCCCTCACTAAGTCGTCTGGGGGTTCCATGGGGGAGATGACCCCGTAGCGAAAATTTAGGGAAAATGCCTTGTAAAAGTTGTAATTTCAGAGTCATGACTTGCTCAATAATGGATGTTTTACGGACCCATGGGTTTGGGCATCCTGTGGTGTTTTCCCACGGTATTCCCTTTATAAAAGGAAGGCATTGTAATACTATTGTGTATTGTATTGTAACATTGTAAAATAATTTATGTGATTGTGTGAGAGAGACTGTGAGAGAGTGAAGAGGAAGTGTAATGGGGCTGATGTAGGTCGTATCCCTTCATTTCGTTGGATGGTATAATAATAAAGGATTGGAAATTTTTGTGTGTACGTAGCCCATATTGGGTGAACCATGTTGTATTTGTATCTCTCTTGTAATGTGTTTTAATATTTGTATCTTGTTTATTGTTTATTGCTCTGCGATCCTGTTTTCTAACACCCAGATCTCTTCAACATACAATGCCATATTTAAATCCCCCGCTAATATCAAAGAGCTATATGCTAAACGACCCACATTTGAAACCTGCTCCTAAAAATACCCCTCATACGATAAGGTCCATAGACATTAAGAATTCTGACCAACCAAAAATAACCTTGTAAATATCCTTCAGCCATTATACCTGCATTCATTTTATAATCTTTCAAATCAACAACCAATGAGTTCCAAGCCAAAAGAATACCAACTGATAAACCCGAGTCCATAACACACACCCTCCATGAGGGTTTCAATTGTAGAAAGTAATTACAATCAATCAAAGAAGAAGACATAGTTTCCTGAAGTAAAATAATATCAGGGTGAGTAATCTCAATAACTCTCTTAAAGGTAGTTCTTTTTTGGCCACCACCATCTCTCTAATGTTAAGGGATAAAATATTCATTAAATAACCCCTAAAAGGACTGCATCACCTCTCAGAGCTCAAGAATTAGAACGTTCAGGAGAGATAGTATCCCTTGGGTACTCCCTTCTCAAATAAGGAGGAAACCATAGGATCATAAAAGGAAGAGCCTCCCAGATCAGAACCCACCTGATCTTTGGAAGCCTCTTTAATCTTTCTACCCTTTCGAGGCTTTCAAATGGTCACACTCCCATTAAAAATAGAAGAGATGGGAATGATCTTAGAATCCCCCCCGCACCAGAAGAAAAGATTGGCAAAGGCTCCAAATTCTTATCCAAAGATGACAGGTTCTGCCCATGATCTATTATAGGTGAATCATATAGGGGAATATACAAAGAAGCCACTATATTATCAGATAGAGCAAGAAAATCCAATGGCTGGAATACATGATGAGAGTCCCCATCCACTTGTGAACCACCAGACCGAGGTTCAACAACATAAGGTTCAAGCAAAACCTTAGATGCCTTAGGAATTATATGATCATGAATAGAAACATATTGTTCAGAGCTACTCGCCTAAAAAAACTCCAAACCCTCACAACCCTCACGCTCATCATGAAAACTAAACCGAGGAGGAGAGACTGAAGGATCTAAAGAGGCTAAAGACTCTGGACCATATAAAGAACTAACAATCTCTTCAACAAATAAACTTTTTAAGAGAACATGAATAACTTTTTGAAACTTAGCCACAAGCTTCGATGTCGAAGACCAGTCCAAAGGAATGGGAAAAGACAGACCTGAATCTAATTCCTCTTGGTCCCATATTAAAGAATCAATCTCTGCGACCAACTTCTAGAAACTGAAATGTGGATTTTTACTGTGAGCCCTCTCATGCCATGTTTCCCTACATTTGTTACACTTGAATGGAATGCACTAGTAATCTAAGTGTTGCACGAACGATCTCCCATCCCAAATAATTTCCAACTCCTCCAGCAGATCCCCTTCTAGGTCCAAATCAACCAACAAATGGGGAATTTTCCTCTATGACCTGTATAATTGATAATCTTCAATCAGTATAAAACGACCCACCAAATTAGCAACCGCCATAAAACGCTTCAAACTCCAACAATGGAGTGGAAATCTAGGGAGTAGCATCCGTAGATGGCATCGAGCCTATTTTTCACATCTAGGATCAAAGCCAATATGTCATCTAGATAAAACCAGAGACCCAATACCCAAAACCCAATATCTTCCCTCAATCGCTTCCTTATCCTTCTTGAACAATAATTGAAACATAATCCAACCATCTACTAACATAAGAACCCTGGGTAAATTACCTACATAGGGTTTCCACCTCTCCCTAATCCATCCCATAATTTATTCTCTAGAGAGCCAGACATACTCAAATCTACCCACCAAATCTCTCTAAGTTAGAGCCGCCATTGATTCCATAGTAATATCCCTACACAACACGCACAACACCCTTCCCTTCTTTTCCTTTTTCAAACTTTATATGCCTTTTATACTTGAAACCCTCAGAACCCCCCTAAGGACCAAAAGATCTTTGCCCTCTAAAATGTGGATGCTGCACCACCTATGGGAAAGCCATCAACTTATCCATAGCCTCTTCCTAAGTCATTGTATTCAATTGAGTCGTAGGCACATGATTAACGTTCTCTTGAAAAGTGACACATCAAGCTTAGAAAAGATAACATTATGAAAAGGGTTTGTTTTAACACCCTTTCCCAGAGAAACCCTAGATCGAGAAAACTTCGTACCCCTAAAACTTTTTTCTGCGCTCGCCATTTGTGATGATGGCGACTTGATAGGCGATACTGAAACATAACCACTTGTCCTAAGTGGATCCCCACTACTAGCCAAAACCATGTGAACCCAACACAGTAACAAAACTAAAAATAACTCAGATTGGTAAGACTAAAAAAGATAAAACTTCCCATTTTTTTATTAAGGTCTGGTTGGTACTCGATCCACCCTATAGGCGAACTTGACTCCAGACCCATCTAAATTAGCTTTCGACCATTGTAATCCAATTCCTAAACTATGATAAATCAGAGGAATTGCAAAACCAAACATTCAAACATAAAGTTATCATCTATATCATGGTGCATCTTGTGTGTATTCGCTTAATTACCTTTTAGATTTATTTAATTCTATTCACACATGGATTATGTGCTTGCTTTGATATGATGTCTTCTTTCCATAACTTAAATCTCACAAGGCATTTTTAAAAGACGTGTAATTATCATTTTTGTTAAAGTTAAACACTCATAACCAATGTCACGTTTATTTGCTCAAAATCAAGGCTTGTCACAAAAATAATAATGCCATCCATTAGTGTAAATAAGTTTTTACCGTAATACTTTATACTTACATTATTATATCCCAATTAATCCACTTTGATAATATTTAGATTATTGCATCCAAATATATTAATCAATAAGCATTATAGATTTTGGTAGGCCAAGGTTATTGGTAAAGACATAAAGTGGGCAAGGACCATGGTGACTAGAGAGGTCTCACGTCTCATCATCCTATTGGGATATTTGATTATGCATTGCTTAGAATGTGGTACAACCTCAAAAGTGAGGTTGATAATGAAAACTATTTCTGTATGATCATTTAAATCACTACTAGAATGATACCAATCCATCCAGGATAATAAAAAACTTATATTGAGTGTATACATAATAATTTGAATTGTACCATTTCCCTTCCGTTTACAATCAAGTCCCCCTCTTTTCCTTTCAGTGGATAATAATAATAGCAACTAGTACATATGTGTTTAACTAATTTATTATTATTAATTATTTGTTTTTCATGGGTCCATGCCTCCTTTAAGTAAGGAAAAAGTAATTGTCAATCTTTTACCCAAAGCAATGGATCATTGATAACTTCATGTGTGTAAATGGGACCACTATACCTAGTGGTTATTTGCAATTAATTCCAGTTAAGAGGAGACAGTGGGTCCACACTATGAGAAAGTGGTAAGAAGTAAAAGGTACTGGGATTAGGCGTATTTGTTATTTATTTAAATATATTTTAATTCTTAAATTAGATTTGGAAAACCATTGATTATGAGAAAGTGCATGGCATAAATATAAAAATAAAAGTGGTAATATAAAAAGTGTTTAAATGATAAAGGTGAGTGATTTTATATATAATTAATTGAGTTAAAAGTTGTTGATTTTATGTTTTTTTAACTAATTCGGATGGAATTTGATCTCGTGATATTTTTTACAAGAAGTATTACTAGCTTTGTATTGAAGTTGGCTGAGGTGAGGAGATTAAATGCTGGCTCAAAGCTGGTAGGGGCTCTAATACTAGAGCGGAAATTATTGGGCTTTGGAGTAGTCTCTATGTGGCTAGATGGCGGGGTCTGAGGGAACTCTTTGTCGTTGGTGACTCCCAAGTAATTATCAATTGGGCTCTTGACAAAGCTCTGGTTTTATCGCTGGAACTATTTCACTTGCCGAATGACTCCAAGAGGCTGATGAGAGAGTTCAACTGTTGTTCCTGCTTCCACATCTATCGAGAGTTAATTGTAGATGCTAATTCTCTTTCAAAAACTTCTTTGGGCGAGCTGGACGACAAAATACATTTATCTTTTTTTCCGAATGGCTCTTGTCATCACAGGGAAACGGTTTGCTTCTCCATATGATGTTATCCAGCTCCTAGATCGCCTGAGTGTTTATATTGGAGGATTTACTTTCCAAATCCTTGAAGGAATTCTTCCTTCGGCTTTAGTGTGGACGGATGGTCAATTTTTGGTCCAAATTGCATCGATTTCTATTAGTCATGCTAGATTATCTTGTTGGTTATTATCGACCTCCAGCTCTATTAAGGCGTCTTTCTTCAGCTCCCGATCTGCTGTTAAAATGTAGTGAAGGTTTTATGCCCTTCTCAAACAACTCTTAATAAAAAAAAATTATGTTTTTCTTCTCTGAAAAAAAAAATATTAAACAAAAAAATTTAATATATACATCCCTTATAAAAAGTGCTATACACATAAATATAATACTATATTTATGATATCTACATAGAAATACATTCATCTAAATATATTAAGATTTGAATATTTCTAGATCATAATTTTCTCAAAACAAAAAATAGTGATAAAAAAAATGTATAAAAATAATCACAATGATAACTTGGAAAATGTCTAAATTTATAAAATTTAAGCAAAAATATTTGTTACACTATAAATACTTTAATAATGATCAAAATTATATATTTTTATATTTAAACAATAAAATTTATTAAGTTAAATAAAATTATAATTAACTTATATAAAAAATTATAAAAAAATATCATAATTACAAATACTTGATAAATATAAAATTAACATAAATGGAAACTAATTTAAATACTTAAATACATAACTCTTAACATTTAAATAAAAAATTAATAAAATAAGTAATAAATAAAATTTCATTATATCACATCAATTTTTATAATTTAAAAAATTAAACAAACCAAATATTAAATTTATCTTTCTCGAAAGGTATAATTAATTATATAATATGCCAGATATATTTTCTTCCACGGAAATATATTAAATATAATAAAAATAGTTGAGTAGTTATACTTTCATTATGATATGATGATCATAATCACAATTGAAGTGGTGACATTGGTATAATGATAGGATTTATAATTTGGTTAACTTTCATCTAAAAAATAATTATTTTATTTAAATTTTGATTTAAAAATTTAATTAAAAAAAATTTAAAATACAAAATAGTATATATGTCATAATTATTAGAAATGATTTTCAATATTTTAATTTTTATAAAATTTATGTAAAATTAAAAAAAAATATAATTAATAATTCTTAATAAGTTAACTTTCATAAAACATGTAAATTTTCAAAAAAATGCATTTTAAAATTTATGGTAATAAATGTTTGTATGGAAAGAGGTGATCTCATTATTATATTAAATAATTTATAAGAACTCTGTATAAGTGGTTTTGTTATAAATTTCATTTTTAAAATTTTTAACAATTTATTGAAATGTTGATGATCAAATAATATAATTTAAAAAAATTATAAATTGCAAATTTAACTATCAAAAATGCAATTTCAAATTTGCACAGGTATAGATTTATTTGCCGGGACCTATTGAACCGACGATATGCACCGATCGGACGTGACCGGTCACGCGATCGGTGCATATCGTGGGTTCGAAAGTTTACTTCGATTTATTTTAATCATATATCTATGAAGCATTAAAAGGAGTATGTTGTTGTAAGACTTTTTCTTGAAAAAAGTCCTAACTTCATAGTGCAAGTTTACATAAAGAATACTTCAAAGAGTTTTAGTTAAATATATTATAGTATTTTTGAATTTTATTAAGTGAAATATTTGATAAAATAAAAATCATAAAACTTGTTAAGTTAATATTAAGAAAATAATAACAATTATAAATTAATTTATAATATTTATAATTATAAATGATTAAAAAATAAATTAATAAGTTTAATATTAAATACAAAATATTTATATTATAAAATAATTAAATATTTAATTTTTTCAATTTAATTATATATAATATTACTAAATTTAATTTAATAGCTGAAATGAAATATATATTTAAATAAATAATTTAAAATCATCTGGTTCCCAGATTCCATATATTGACAGAATTAAAAATTATCTACAAATATTTTAAGAGTTGCATGAAATGAACTTTGGCTAAATAATCAGATCCAAAAAGCATACCCGTAAATTAACTAAATTCAGTTCCAAAAAGCATACCCTTAAACGGTGAGAGTTAACCAAACTTAACAAAACTCATACCAAACATTAATTTAAAAAAAGCAGAGATGGGCATACGCTACTAATCATCTGAAAATAAACCTCGTTGCAGAGTTAAGCAACACGGGTTCGATTCTTGACGGATTTCTTCCTTGCTTTTTATCTGAATGCCCAGGAGTTTCGGTCTCGCTTCGGCGAAACACTTGAAGCACTGGTGCAAATTGTTGAACTGTACAGTATAAATGCTACTGTGGTCCACTCCACCAAACTCTATTAACTATTAACTGTCCTTCATTCTTTCGAATTCTCCCGCTATTTTTGCTCGAGAAAGAAGCAATGGGCATTCATTCTTCTTCAATCCTTACACAGTCATCACAATTGAATAGCAATGAATGCATCATAATATCATTATTATGCAGGGTTACAATCTTACTTTCTCGAAAATCAAAGAATTCGCTACATATCCGTGGCCTTGAAAGATTGCAAAAGTTCTCACGTCTTCAAGAGGCAGCAGCTGGAATAATGCGTGCAAGGTGTAACTTAGTTTGTTGATCAAATTGGCATTTTGTTATAGAAAATGAGCGGGGAAGGATTTGATCAAGCGTCCGATGTTTCAGAAGAAGAAGGAGAGCTTGAGGAAAAGCTTTCGAGAGCCTCATTGAATGATATTGATGGAGAAGAAGAACGCGAGGATTCCAGTCACGGTGACAACGAAGAATTTGTTCCCGGTCCTCTTTTCCCTTTGAAGGATCAGCTGGAACTAGACAAGGTATGTTTATAACAATTGCTGCACTAAATTTGGCCAATTTTGCGTCTCTGAAAGCAAACAAAAATTGGATAAATGTATTTTTATAACACAATATGCACGAATCAAGACGATAATAAGAGAGTGTGAGCTTATTCTGTTAAAATGTAAGGATTAATCGAAAATAAGTTTGGGTGCAATTGTTTTATTTTCGAAAAATACTATGTTAAATCTTTAATTTTTTTTTTTGCAGTTTAAAATGGTTAACTTCAAATAACTTCGTCTTTATGTGCCATCTTGTAACCTATGAAAGCTATGTTGTTATTCTGTAATCAGTGTAAATCAGCCATAACATTTTGTCATAACAGGATTCCATTCCCATGGGCAGTTATGGCACATTGAAAGTTGAGTTAGCCATGGGGCACCTAGAGGCAGGTAGGGTTATGACTGATAAACACATATTACAAACCCATTTGTACAGGGTTATGACTTGTAAACACATATTACAAACCCATGTCCATTCCATGTTCTCATTAAGACTTGCCATTTTTGAAATTGTATGCGCCAATTTAGTAGTAAACTTGTGAGAGTTTATTCCAGCTATCCCAAGTTTGACACTCAGTGTATTTGTGCCTGAAAATCCTTGAAGCAAAATGTCCCAGGAGCTTTGTACCCTCTCTGCCCCCAAAATGGGCGATTCTTGTGAAAAACCCAATTATTTTGATATAACATGTTGTGAGGTGTCTTAAAACATGCCGAACACCACAACTTTTAGTCAAAGTTAGCTGACATTAACCTTAACAGAAATCTTTGAGAAAATGCTATGGGAAATAGAAGCAAACCATTTATAACTGATTTCAATCTATCTCCTTGAGCGAACGAGAGAGCCGATCACGCCTCATGGTAAATATTATTGCCTGAGCTTTATTTTTACCACAAGCTTATCAATTGACAGAGCTTCGTGTGCTTGTATTTCAGATATAATGTTGTTATTAATGAGATTGTTCGCTGTGTTCTCATGTTTGTCAATATTTTTCCTAATGGTTTCATCGATATCTTGTTAGCAGTTAAGTTTATGTCGCAGTTGCATAGTTTTTTAAGGGAAAAAAGTAGATTTATTATATTAACAGATTATACAAAAAGGGGATACATATTACACAAAGCCCTTGGCCTCTGTTTCCAGATTGGCTCTAATTACACCAAAGGATGACTCTGGAGTCTGCATCTTCAGAAAAATTGCAGTTTCCAAATCATCTTCAGATCTAGAATTAAGAGTTCTTTGAACCCTGATACAGTATAAACTTTGAACCTTCGTTAGAGTCTGCTACCAAAGGAAGTACTTTGCTGGGGGCTGTGGCTATCTAGTATCAAGTTATCAACATAAAGCAGCTTGTCACAACAGATTGTAGAATGCTATTGCAAACACAGTGAGATTATAATTTACTGTGCTGTGATTATTTATGATCAAATTATA
Source organism: Pseudotsuga menziesii (assembly GCA_001517045.1). Classification (NCBI taxonomy): domain Eukaryota; kingdom Viridiplantae; phylum Streptophyta; class Pinopsida; order Pinales; family Pinaceae; genus Pseudotsuga; species Pseudotsuga menziesii. The sequence goes on from LPNX011166148.1 coordinate 752,228, forward strand.
ATATTAGCAGCATACCTTTTTTATTATAGAAATAGAGAAGATAGGAGAAAAGTTACAGAAGTAAAAAGTGCACAGTGCACACCATTAACACATTGAACACAAGATGTATAATCTGGAGAAACGTGTGAGGGTGAAAATTCCAACAAGAAATAAGGATTTTGCCTTGCTCTTTTATTCTCAGAGTTATAATGCGAAATACAAAGAAAGTTAACCACTCGCTATGGAGTAGATGTTGAATTTTCAGCGTTAGCATAATAAACTTTAGAAATTTGCAGATAAACATAAATAGATCAGCAGTGCAGTAAAAACACATTCATCACATCAGCACACATGGACACAATATTTTTCACTGGGGAAACCTTCAAAGGACAAAAACCCCAAAAGCATTAATAGCTTATTTTGTAAATGAGATGGCTTAAGAAATTCTTCAAAAAGTTCCTCAAATCCAGATCTGGATTTTGACCACAGTAACTGTAAAATTCATCAGTAAAAATCAGACTGATAATTTTACCCACAATTTCTAGAATTACAGAAAATTACCAATTTAGGGCTTTCTAAGAAAAACTGAGATTTTCTCTCTCCTGCCTGAAAATATTAGACTGCTGAGATGTTGAATTTTCAGCGTTAGCATAATAAACTTTAGAAATTTGCAGATAAACATAAATAGATCAGCAGTGCAGTAAAAACACATTCATCACATCAGCACACATGGACACAATATTTTTCACTGGGGAAACCTTCAAAGGACAAAAACCCCAAAAGCATTAATAGCTTATTTTGTAAATGAGATGGCTTAAGAAATTCTTCAAAAAGTTCCTCAAATCCAGATCTGGATTTTGACCACAGTAACTGTAAAATTCATCAGTAAAAATCAGACTGATAATTTTACCCACAATTTCTAGAATTACAGAAAATTACCAATTTAGGGCTTTCTAAGAAAAACTGAGATTTTCTCTCTCCTGCCTGAAAATATTAGACTGCTGAGATGTTGAATTTTCAGCGTTAGCATAATAAACTTTAGAAATTTGCAGATAAACATAAATAGATCAGCAGTGCAGTAAAAACACATTCATCACATCAGCACACATGGACACAATATTTTTCATTGGGGAAACCTTCAAAGGACAAAAACCCCAAAAGCATTAATAGCTTATCTCGTAAATGAGATGGCTTAAGAAATTCTTCAAAAAGTTCCTCAAATCCAGATTTGGATTTTGACCACAGTAACTGTAAAATTTATCAGTAAAAATCAGATTGATAATTTTACCCACAATTTCTAGAATTATAGAAAATTACCAATTTAGGGCTTTCTAAGAAAAACTGAGATTTTCTCTCTCCTGCCTGAAAATATTAGACTGCTGAAAACTGCCTGAAAATGACTGCTGAAAACTGCCCAAAAATATCAAACTGTCTGAAAACTGCCCAAAAATATCGGACTACTGAAAACTGCCCGAAAAGATCAGACTGTCTGAAAACTGCCCAAAAATATCAAACTGCTGAAAACTGCCCGAAAATATAAGATTGTCTGAAAACTGCCCAAAAATATCAGACCGCTGAAAACTGCTTGAAAATATCAGACTGCTGAAAACTGCCCAAAAAATGGAATGTTGAGGATGGCTGTGCACAAATGCTGAATATGGACTTTGCTGATAAAACCCTAGCTGAGGGTTTGAACATAAGATAGTCTTCTTCACCTGTGAGTGCAAAAGTGTGTGTGACAAATGAGAAGGCTTGATCTTCTTTTATAGCCTTTGTTCACCTGTAAGTGGACAAGATTAGGAAAAATAAAAATAAAATATTTTTATTCTTTTCCTAACTTCACTTTCACTCTTACCAAAAATGTACTTTTATTTTTTCCTTTGACTTTTATAAGAAGTCTTTCTTTAATTTTGTTTTCCACCTGTGGTCCTTTTAAGTGGACAAGATTAAGAAAGATAAAAATAATAATATTTTTATTCTTTTCCTAATTTCACTTTCACTTTTACCAAAAAGGTACTTTTATTTTTTTCCTTTGACTTTTGACTTTGGCCTTTTACCAAGTGCCCTTGTGGTACCTTTTATTACAAAAGTACATCATCATAAACCAAGAGAGTTATTAACGCTTTTATCTCACACACTGTGTGACACCTAGATTTGGTACTAGGGTAACTTAACCAAGGGTAGCTAATCCTTGGAGAAGTACACCAAGCCCATAGATCAAGGGTCAAAGTGCCACACACATGCCCAGACCTAGTCTAGGGCTTACAGTGTCTTCATTCTCCCAGAGAATGGCTACTTAGAACTAAGCTGAGTCTACCAGTCCCAGACTGGTCTACATCGTGGTCCCGAACCAGATGTCTACTCAACACAAGGTTGAGTGTACCTAGGGCAGACTTGGGTTTATATCATGGTCCCAAACCAGATATCTACCATTCAACACTGGGTTGAGTCTTCATGATGGTCTTGGACCAAGTGGCCCCATTCTTTGAAGAGAAGGGCTCTCGATGTTGCTTAGAAAATCAACACTCCCTCCCAACGAGAGAGGCATTCTCTGCCATACCAAGCTTGTCACGAAAGTACACGAACTTTGATTCTGTCAGAGGCTTGGTCAAGATATCTGCAATCTGTTCATTTGTACGAATGTACTGCAACTTCAGAGCACGCACTAGGTCTCTGATGAAATGATACCTCATTTCAATGTGTTTCGATCTATCATGAAACACTAGATTCTCTGAAAGCTTTATGCAACTCTGATTATCGCAATGGATGATCGTTGAGTCAAGCTTTCCCTCGAATAGTTCAAATAACAAATTTCTGAGCCAAACTACTTCCTTGCAGGCATCGCTTGCAGCAATATACTCTGCCTCAGCTGTACTCTGAGCTATGGAACCCTGCTTCCTGCTGGACCAAGAGATCATTGCTGATCCCATACTGAAGCAATAACCAGAGGTACTTTTTCGGTCGATTGCACTGCCAGCCCAATCTGAATATGAATATCCAGATAACAATACTCCACTGCTGGAAGTATACCTGAGCCCATAAGTGATAGTCCCTCGCACATATCTGAGTACATGTTTGGCGGCTACCAAGTGTATGTGCTTCGGATCTGACATGAACTGACTCAGTGCATTCACTGTGTAGCAGATGTCTGGTCTCGTATGCACGAGATACATCAGGGAACCAATGAGCTGTCTTTATAAAGTAGAGTCCACATTTTGTGAACTAGAGGCTGAGTCCCGCAACTTTGTCAAGTTGGTAGTCATTGGTACGCTCATGGACTTGCAGTCCTGTATCCCAAATCTCTGCAAGATATCCAATGTATACTTTCCTTGTGTCAGGAAGATCTCACCTGGCTTTTGCCGGACTTCTAAGCCAAGGAAGTAATGCATCAATCCGAGATCTTTCATCTCGAATTCAGAGGTAAGCTCCCTCTTACACTGGTCTATCAACTGTTCATCACTTGTAAGAAACAAGTCATCTACATACAGAACAAGTATCAAGACATGATTATGAACAACTTTAAAGTACAAGTTAGAATCGACTGTACTTTTGGAGAACCCCAAGCTATGGAGAAATCCATCCATCTTGGCATACCAGACTCTCGGAGCCTGTTTCAGTCCATACAAGGCTTTCTTCAGTTTACATACATGGGTCTTCTTCCCATGAGTAACAAAGCCTTCAGGTTGTTCAATATAAACCTCTTCCTCAATCTTACCATTGAGAAAGGCTGCATTTACATCCATCTGATGTAACTTCCATCCCAATATTGCAACAAGTGAGATGATGGTTCTGATGGTAGTGTACTTGGCAACAGGTGCAAATGTCTCCTCATAGTCAATGCCTTCTTTCTGAGTGAAGCCACGAGCTACGAATTTGGCTTTATACTTCTCCACACTGCCATCTGCAACATGCTTGATCTTATAAAGCCATCTGAAAGTCACTACTGACTTTCTTGTAGGTTTGGGAACAACTTTCCAAACATCATTCTTCATGATTGACTTATACTCTTCAATCATGGCATCAATCCATACCTGTTTACTTGCTTCTTCTTCGTACGATGAAGGTTCTGAACTGATAAGCTGACTCATAAGACAAGAGTACTTCTGTGGTCTTATGCTTTCTCTGAAAGTCCCTGGAGGAGCTTTATGCTTCTCGGCTTCTTGTACCATTTCTCGGTACCAAGCAGGTCTCCTTTTGGAAGGAGGAACTTCAAGTAGTTCTTCTAGTGGACTTTCAATGTTCTCAGGAACATTTGGAGTTTGATCATCAAACTCTTCCTCCCTTTGAATTTCTGAATCTGGAAACTCAAGTGGAGCAACTGCATCTTCTGGCAAAAGCTCTAGTGTTTTACGAAACACTGCTTCCTCATGGAAGATCACATCTTTGCTGACCTCAATGTACCTCTGTCCAGGTATATATACTCGATAAGCCTTCGAGCAATCACTGTACCCAACAAATAAGCCTTTCTTACCGGAAGGCTCTAGCTTAGCCCTCTTTTCTTTTGGCACATGAACATACACAGGAGTGCCAAATATCCTCATGTAATCAACTGCAGGTTTCTTCTTGGTGAAGACTTCTTCTGGAGTCTTCTCAACCAAGATAGCATGAGGGCTTCTGTTCTGGATGTACACTGCAGTTCCGGTAGCTTCAGCCCATAAAGACAAAGGAATATCTAGATCAGTGATCATGGCTTTAGCAGCCTCACAGATCGTTCTATTCTTCCTTTCTGCAACCCCATTCCGCTGGGGGTTGTAAGGCACTGTCAGCTCTTTCGTGATTCCTGCTTCTCGACAAAAATCATCAAACTCATTAGATTCATACTCACCTCCGTTATCTGATCTCAAGATACGGATGTGCCTGCCAGTCTGCTTTTCAATCAGTGTCTTGAACTCTTTGAACTTGTCAAAGGTTTCACTCTTGGCCTTGAGGAAGTAAATCCAAGACTTCCGAGAGTAGTCATCAATAAACAAGACATAATATAAACACCCACTCAAGGAGGGTGAAGACATGGGCCCATAAATGTTAGAGTGAATCAAATCCAAAATGCCTTTAGATCTACTCTTGCTTCTGGGAAATGATTTCTTAATGTTCTTACCTAGAGCACATCCTTTGCAAATTCCTTCATGCTTTGGAGAAACTTCTGGCATACCTGTGACCATCTTCTGCAATCCTAGGAGAGCTGTGTAGTGAAGGTGTCAAAACCTTCTATGCCAAAGTTCACAAGGATCAACTGTGTGATGTACTAAAGCATGAGTGGAAACTTTGGAGGCCTTGTAGAGGTCTCCCTCTCAAACCCCAATCTAAACTGCTGAGTCTAGATCTGTGTCTTTTGCCCATAAAAAGACCATTTTGTCCATAAAGAGGACTCTGTGGCCCTTGTCTTCTAAACCAGCAACAGATAAAAGATTCTTCTTTAACCCAGGAACATAAAGAATATCATCAATATGAAGAACCGTACCTGAGTCAAGTTGAAGTGAAGTTGAGCCAACTCCTTCAATCTTGTAAGTGGAGTCATCTCCAAGTTCTACCTGAGTGGTGAACTTCTTCTTTCTGTAACTAGTAGGGGTACCACGATTACCTGTCATGTGCCTGGAGGCACCACTGTCCACCAACCAAGAAGTGGAGCAAGCTGAGAAAGAACCAGTTAGAGTAAAAATCAAATAGTATTCTCTTCTAGGCTCATCAGTTTTATTAGCCTTTGTTTTCTTCTTCTTCTTCCTCTGCTTCTGTAGGAGATGCTTGAAATCTTCTCTTGGGTTTCTTCTTGTTCTGCCTGTAGTCTCTAGCATAATGTCCAAACTTGTGACAAGTATAACATTCAATTTTGGACATGTTAGAAAACTTACCCTGAGGTTTCTTACCCTTCTTCTGCTGAGGGAAAGGCTTCTTGAACTTCTTGGTCTTTGCTGCAAGTGCAAGGTTATCCTGCTTGATTACCTTGTTAGTGTTCCTTGCTTCTTCTTGTATGCAATCATGCCAAAGCCTTTTAAAGGTTGGCTGATTTTCTCGTCCACAGACGGATGCCATGAAGGTTTCCCAAGAGCTTGGGAGACCATCAACCACTGTTTGTACAAGATCATCATCATCAACAGTAACACCAATAGCAAGGAGTTGATCTCTTACCTGTTTGATCTTGGTGAAGAAGGAACCAACACTTTCATCTTTGTTCAGCTTCAAAGTTCGTAGCCTCTTCTTCAAGACCCTCTTTTGACTGGGAGCCTTCTTTTCATAGAGGTTTACCAATGTATCATAGCATTCTTTAGCAGTCTTCAAGGATGTGATGTTAGGCATCAATTATTCTTTGATAGAATCATAAATAACTCTTCTAGCCTTACCTTGCTTCCTCTTGTAGGCAAGCCTACCAACATTTGTAGTTGGCTCTTTTGTGACATTAAGAACAATGTCATCCAAGTCATTCTCATCAAGAATGGCTGTCAACTTGGTCTTCCAGGAATTGAAGTTTGCTGAACTAGAGAGCTTCTCTTCCGGTTTGAAACCAACAGTAGCCATCTCTGTCACTTATCCAAATGTTAGATCTGTAAATCTTATTCCAAGATCTAGTGAGAAACAACAACAGTATTCCTTTACTGTGTTTTCACATGCTAAGCTCTGATACCATGTTGAATTTTCAGCATTAGCATAAACTTTAAAAATTTGCAGATAAACATAAATAGATCAGCAGTGCAGTAAAAACACATTCATCACATCAGCACACATGGACACAATATTTTTCACTGGGGAAACCTTCAAAGGACAAAAACCCCAAAAGCATTAATCCTATCTCGTAAATGCGATGGTTTAAGAAATTCTTCAAAAAGTTCCTTAAATCCAAATTTAGATTTTGACCACAGTAACTGTAAATTTCATCAGTAAAAATCAGACTGATAATTTTACCCACAATCTCCAGAATTACAGAAAATTACCAATTTAGGGCTTTCTCAGAAAAACTGAGATTTTCTCTCTCCTGCCTAAAAATATCAGACTGCTGAAAATTGCCTGAAAATATCAGACTGTTGAAAACTGCTCGAAAATATCAGACTGTCTGAAAACTGCCCAAAAATATCGGACTGCTGAAAACTGCCCGAAAATATCAGACTATCCGAAAACTGCCCAAAAATATCAGATTGCTGAAAACTGCCTGAAAATATCAGATTGTCTAAAAACTGCCCAAAAATATCAGACTGCTGAAAACTACCTGAAAATATCAGACTGCTGAAAACTGCCCAAAAAATGGAATGCTGAAGATGGCTGTGCAAAAATGCTGAAGATGGACTTTGCTGATAAAACCCTAGCTGAGGGTTTGAACATAAGATAGTCTTCTTCACCTGTGAGAGCAAAAGTGTGTGTGACAAATGAGAAGGCTTGATCTTCTTTTATAGCCTTTGTTCACCTGTAAGTGGACAAGATTAGGAAAAATAAAAATAATAATATTTTTATTCTTTTCCTAATTTCACTTTCACTTTTACCAAAAAGATACTTTTATTTTTTCCTTTGACTTTTATAAGAAGTCCTTCTTTAATTTTGTTTTCCACTTGTGGTCCTTTTAAGTGGACAAGATTAAGAAAGATAAAAATAATAATATTTTTATTCTTTTCCTAATTTCACTTTCACTTTTACCAAAAATGTATTTTTATTTTTTTCCTTTGACTTTTGACTTTGGCCTTTTACCAAGTGCCCTTGTGGTACTTTTTATTTCAAAAGTACATCATCATAAACCAAGAGAGTTATTAATGCTTTTATCTCACACACTGTGTGACACCTAGATTTGGTACTAGGGTAACTTAACCAAGGGTAGCTAATCCTTGGAGAAGTACACTAAGCCCATAGATCAAGGGTCAAAGTGCCACACACATGCCCAGACCCAGTCTAGGGCTTACAGTGTCTTCATTCTCCCAGAGAATGGCTACTTAGAACTAAGCTGAGTCTACCAGTCCCAGACTGGTCTACATCGTGGTCCCGGACCACATGTCTACTCAACACAAGGTTGAGTCTACCCAGGGCATATCTGGGTTTATGTCATGGTCCCAGACCAGATATCTACCATTCAACAGAATGGTCACTCAACACTGGGTTGAGTCTTCACTGTGGTCCCGGACCAGGTGGTCCCGGACCAGGTGGTCCCATTCTCCGAAGAGAAGGGCTCTCGATGCTGCTCAGAAAATCAACAGTAGATGGACATTGTGGCCTTAATAGGCTACTACAGGATTTCCTTCTTCCACTTCTATGCGCTGCTAGCCCACTCCTTTGTACTGCTCATCTATGGAACAAAAATCCTTAAAATAGGAACACAACCACTTTCTCTCCTAGTGGCTAAGGTTATAACATCTTTTCATCATTGTTAAGGTTAGGGTTTTTGCATGCCCCAATTCTTGATTAGGGTTAGGCTTTGGGATCCGTTAGAATCTTCTTGAAAGTCTACACATAACTATCTCCACTTGTGTGAGTAATGGGAGTTGACATGGCATCCACTTGGTACTATGTTTATCAATGCATAGGTCAACTTGTTGAAGACATAGCTCCTTTGTACAATGTCCGATTGAGGTGATCTTTGGACCATTTGAAATCTCTCGAGGAATACAACAATGTTAAGTGCTATGGAGTACGTTCTATGGTTTGCATGGTTTTTGGGTGAAAAATGTCTGTTTAATGCTTGAAACAGGCTCCATATGTTTTAGGACCCCAAATTGACCACTAAAATGGACCTGACAAGGCCATATCTTTATTTTTCTACCCTAGGGAGTACCTAAGAATGATGAAAATATATTTAGTGATCCATTTTGGATCATAATACTCAGACAAAGGGCTGAAACTTCAACTTGTTATTACTCGGTTGTCCTAGATAATTTGCGTAGCATATGAGTTCAAGACCCTTATCATTTTTGAAGACTCCCTACAACCAGAAGAATCTTTATTGACATTATGGATATGCTCTCTCTTTCTTTCCTTTGACATTATGTGATCATGCTCTTTCATTCCTTTCTCATGTATTGATTAGTTTAGTTTATTGTATGTTTTTAGAGCTACGCTGTTGGGAGCGGGGGTGGAGCGAAAAACAAAATTTTCAAAAGCTCCTGTTTCGGGAGCGTTTCAACATTTTGGGTGCGCTTCTTATATAGTAATATTTTAATATATTTTGATGGACTTATATCTACAAAACATGTATGTTGAATTAACTATAGAAAAATGGATTAAACCATATAACATCAATCATCTAGTAGTTATAACTTATACCATTATCATCAAATGATCAACCATAGCAGCTTTTATAGGAGCTTGGCAAACAAGGGAGGTACCATAACATTGTCATCAACTGATCAACCTCGTATAGGAGAGGTAGGGAGCGCCTCGGGAGCGCGCCCCCAAAATTGGGAGCGTTTTGGGAGTGAGCTTCTGGAGCAGAGCGAGGGAGTGAGGGAGGGCGCTTCCCTGCAGCAGAATTCAGAGTAACCTTAGGTTCTCCTATTGATTGTACTTTTTTCTTTAATCTGACCGACCTTCTTTTTTGGTCATTCATTGGACATTAATATATTTATCATCTCTCTCTCTCTCTATATATATATATATATATTTTCAATTGATGGAACAATATGTAGAAAGCACATTGCAGAAAAGGGTGGCAGATATGCAGCCACCAAGGAATGAAAATCAGGGCAGTTAAAGATTTAAAATACCCCATTGGCCTAGATCTTCATTTTAATAATTACATCACATAAAATTGATGCCAAGGCCATTATTAAATTAGATTCATGATACCCAAAGTAAAGCACCAAAGGGTAGTGATTGAGTATAATAAATTGTCAAGCAACATGCATTTAACACTTCATTAAAAACAATACCAAACAACTTGCCAGCTCACGAATTGGGTGCCACCATGGCTACAGATGGTGTTAACTAATTCTCATTTTCTTTCGTGGTCCGACTGACATCCTTAGGAGATTCATTTAGTAACAAGTAGTCCAACATGCTTTTGTGTCCTATTGTGATTACTTGCCTTTTGGGATGGTGAGTGGAACACATGGTAACTTATCATTATTACATGATCACTAGGACTCGTCACTATGACCATGCGACTAGCTTGTTCTTTTCTTTGTGTTCTCGACCTGCATGTTGCAACACGGTTGTCTCATCATCATGAACAACCCAACTGTTGTAAACTTGCATTTCTTATGCAAATTTTGAACATGTATTTTGTTAAATTATTCTTGCGATTTTGTTATTTTTTATGCCTCAGTAGTCAGTACTGAATTTGTTTGTTTGACCTTTTCTTTTTCTTATATTTAAGGTCTACTATATTGAAATTTGTATCATAAATAAGTCCTGACCTTGAAAGGCAGAACTAATTTTCTTTTCTAGTATACTAGATTCTAGAATCCTTACAATTCATGCACATTGCATAGCTATTTATCATCTATTTAAGTGAGAATTTTCTCTATTTTACTCCAATAATAATTCCTTTGACCAAATTTAAACTGCCTTGCTTTTTCTCAGGCAATTTAATTAAAGTTACGAACTTTTTGATCCTAACTATTTTAAAATATAATTGGCTATTTGGGTTATTGGATATTGAATCTACTTAATCCAAAATTAAACAAACTTTTATTAATATTTCTCCAAGACTTCACCCTCTGTTGCCAACTTTCATTGCATTTGCAAAGTTCGTTCCCTTCTCTCTTTGAAACTCTTGCTACAATTTTACTTCCCTCTGGACATGGCTGCTTCTTGACCATCTCTCTCTGCTTGGTAGGTTTTCCCCTCGAGATAACCTTCTTGAAGGCCCAGGTTTTTGATATGTTTTTTCATTTACGGTTATTGTTTTAGTAGTTTTTATTTCACTTTAGTTAGTTTATTTCTCATCATTATGGGCATTTTGGACCCCCCTGTTTTTTTATGGGCATCTCTCAACTGGTGTAATATTTAGTCCCTTTCACCTATTTGGTGTTTAGGGAAGATTGATGCCAATTTCTTTTCTCTTCTTTACAAAGCTTTTTTCACCTTAGCTCTCATCTAATTTAAAAGTATCAATAAATCTAAATCAAGGGCCATTTTCTACTGTTTATGACAAGCATTAATTTTAATATGATTTGGCTAGTGCTTCTCATTGCCCCCAATGGATTTGTGAGCAATATTATTCAGATACATCAAACTAAATTAGACTAATCTATATATGTTTTTTTATTTTTTATTTTCTCAAAGTGGTTGATTGCCTAATTTAAATATTTATAGATTGTTTTTAGTAGAAACAAAGAAACATTTAAATCGACCTATCCTATGAAAAAAATATACATCCTACCTGTTTGTGGAAGAATTGTAACAAAGATCAACTTTTGGACTTTGACTAAACAAAATGGTAGTTCCCCTAGTAATTGCATGGATAGAGTATAGAGTTAAGATAGCCATTTCAAAAGAAAAAACGACTTGAGAGAGGTCAACTTTCATACTAGCCACCTCAATCATGACCACAAAAGAAGAAATGAACAAGAAAAAACACTAGCAAGGTACTCAATCCTTCTTGTTTGCCTTTTTCTCTTTGTCTCAATGCTTTTCATATCCTTTTTGGTTGTGGCACATTTGGAGGGCGGTGGAATTCCTTGTCAAAGATATTAATGGGGTTATTAACTTTAACTTGTTTGTAATAACTGGTTCTACTGAAAACAGAGCCAATGTACTCTTTCAAGCATTAGAGCCTTGATATCATTTTTTTAACCCACGATGTTCTCCTTGTTGTCAATATCTTTCCACCGATCTTGATTGTATCTTGGTGGAGTGGGTGTTTTCTTGTAGAGTTGTTTAGGTTTGGGCTTGATCTTAGAAATCAATCTTTCTTCCATAAGCTGGATCATGTTTGCAACCATTTGGTCAATGCTTGATGCTTTTATGAAACCTGATACATATTCCTAGTAATTGTGCTTATCTCAGTAGCCAAAGCATGGAGCTTCCTTTTGGTTCTACTTTGCCTGGGCCCATCTATTTGAACTAGGCCTTCATTCCATTGAAAGGTGTTAGCTTACTTGTTGCTGGGAGAGTGTTTGACTTTTGGCATGAGAGGGACGTTTCAGTGGGAGAGAGTCTCATGAGGGCGAATTGTCTCATAGCCCTTTTTCATTTATTTTTGGCACTTGGAGTTACTTAGGACTAGGAGAGCGCACTACCTAAGTTGTTCCATAAAGATATGTGGAGTGGGTGAGTTGACATGTGTGGGCATGTGCTTACTTGACCTTGGCACATGTGGGGCACACTACTTGAGTTAGTTACTTGGAGAAACATGCTTGGCACAAATTTTTATGTAACCACCTACCCTTCGCACATGTGAGGCACTCTAGTTGGGGAAGATATGCTTGTAGGGCACACTCTCTTAGGCTAGGGTTTGACCTTGTCATATGGAGTGCTCCATTTTAGAGGCTTTCTTTGTAACTTCCCCTCTTCTCTTTTATTCTATAAAAAGGAAGGAGGGGCGCATTACTTTATACAAGAATTGTTAGCGTGTGAGAGATGTGATTGCTAGTGATAGTGCTTTACTTTATGATTTTGTGAGAAGCTGGTTCGTTTTGCATTGTAAGCTTGGGAGAATATGATTTTGGTTTATGTAATCTTATTTTCTGCTGTAATAGAAATATATGTGATTGCTGGTACAAATTTAGCTATGTTGCATGAGAACCTGTCCCCACCTTTAAAACTCACGTTCCAATCATTCCAATGGTTTAGGGACTTTGAAACTCATTGGAAAGTTGGAAACATTTCAAAATGCTTGAGCCTTGAGGACTACATCAGGGACTTTTAGGGGACTGTTCCCACATTCTAAGCGAAATTTACAGGACTTTTAAGTTTTAGGGGATCATTCTTATGCCCCTTGAATTTTTGGGGACTCCTAGTTGTTTTTTTCGTTGTAGCTTTCTGGTTGGGCTAACAAATGGTTGAGAAATTTGTATGGTTATGGATGGAACCTCTATAGACAACACCACTTAAGGTTAGGTGCAACTTGCAACCATGTAAGTAGTTGTGCATTATAACAATGGTACTACTGTGACATTGGGTGAGAGAATTGGTATTGATATCCCATGAGGCTGACCTAGTTGGAAAGAGGCATGTACAATTTGTTTGACTTTTTTAGTTATCTTTATTGATGGAGATAGCAACTGGTGTTTCCTTTGAATGATTTGACAGGGAGGAGTTCAGCATCTGTATAGGGCCGGGTGTGATTGATGGACCATGACCAAGAGTGTAAATGTGACTCATGTAGATAAGCTTGTCGTGGTTTCCATGGAATTAGAGTGGAATGTTCAATCGGTGTTCTGGCTTACATTTACAAATCTCAATCTTGATCCAACTCTAACCTCAATGTGTAACCCTCTGAGACTTGTCACTAGTGATTGTATAAGTGCATGTTGTAGTTTGTTTTGTATATATATATTATTACCACCCCCAACCTACCATCCCCTGAAAAATTTGGAGTTATGTTCATGTCATTCTGGACACTTGTCTTCCTGTTCCCCATGCCCCTCTGTTCCAAAAACTCATGCAACATAGAATTTAGTGTGCTGATCTGATATATCTTCTATTTACTGCTTGTTTGATACTATGTTGATCTAATTTCTTCATTGATATATTATCTATTTTTTGCTGGGCTGATTGCAGATTTAGCATGCTGATTTGATTTTCTAGATCTATCTTTTGTTAGATCTACCATCTGTTTACTGCTGGAATGATCTAACCTCTTGATATAGGTTGTCTACACTCTGGAATCTTTTGTACAACGTTTTGGTTTATGCTGAAGTTATGTTAAAATGTTTCAATAGTTTTCAGATTCAGCTGTAGGAATTAAATTCTATGAGTGCAGAGCTGCTATCATTGTTGGATATGTATCATGTTCTTTTCACGCAGGAGCACTATGCATCCCGACATATTCCTCCAGCGCTCAGGTTTATGGGTTATGGGTGGTTTTTGTTGAAGTTCTACATGAACAAACACACGACCTCTTCATATAATCACATCACAACTTAGTCGATGAACCCATTCAAAGGAAACAGTAAAACATAGACAGAAGTGCTAGAATGTATAGGTGCCCATATGTTTAACACTTGTCCTAGAGAAATAGCTCATAAGGTGACGATTACAAAATCATACTTGTGTGTATTTATAGTGCACAATTCTGTTGGTTGGTGAGTTTGAGTTTTCAGCTATAGCAATTTAATTTTCTTCTTTCAGTAAATTAAAGATAGATACAGTATTGAGGGTTTAGATCTCTGTATTTTCTGTTTGTAATTTCCAGCGGTATGTGTTTGTAGTTAACATATTCAGAGATAGTTGTTTTGATTGAAGCTTTCGAGTTTTGAGCTACCTATGTTTAGTATTTTTTTAATTGCAAAATCTACTTACCAGGGTTTGAAATTAACAGGTTTGACTTGAACATGGCAGGTTTGCTTGGATTTGGGTTGACTCACCCAGAATTTCCAAACTCACCTAAAATCTGTTGAGTCAAACAGAGATTCACCAAGTCGACTTAAATATTCCTGAGTCAATGAGTCGACTTGTCTAAAAGGTCAATTGTTGTGCTCATTTTCAACCGCTGAGTCCTTAAGTTTTAACATTAAATTCTTAAAGTTGATGAAAGTAAAATATAAGTATAAGATGAATGTCAGCATTAACTTAAATTCTCAGCATTAAAAGTGGGACCCCCAGTTTGGGATGTTTGGTAAAGCACTCAGATTCATAATGTAGCAAACTTAAAGTACATAATAATAATAATAATATTCAAAGGGCATATTTTCAAAACACACGTTTATTTTCTATTAACGCATGCGACCATTCAATGTATACTTATACAATGATACATAGTAACACATGCTATTGTAATAAATCATTCAATTAATCATCTTATCCTTGCTATATATTCAATGCATTATATTTATGATTTAATCCTATATGGATTTCCCATTGTTGTCCTATTTATTTTGGATATGCTGCTTTTAAAATAGCTTGGTTCATTACATATAGGACCTCACATGGAGAAAGTAAAAATTGGCACGTTTTCCAGTTTTCAGGAGAGTTAATAGTTTTTCAGCATTTCTATTTCAATAATTTGTGAAACAAAACATTACATCTTATCTCTTCTACATCATTTGAGCTGAGCATTGTAAGATTGTGAGATCGAAAAATAGGAATTGAAAGTTAGCACAGAAGAATCAAGAAAATCCCTAGGGAACATGTGCTGGTAACGAGATTAGACACCTCATTAGTCAACATGGTTCAACTTAATGAGTGCATTGTCTAGGTTGGCCTAGACTGTTATATTTATGCAGTATTTTCAGATTTGATTCTTTGAATCTTGACTCTTGACATTAGATAGTTTGAGAACCTTTGTTCATTTTGGTTCCTTAATCATAATTTCATGCCATGGTCCATGGCGATTTTGGATCTTGATGAATGATGATATGATGATTGATCGTAATCATAAGATTTTTGTGTGTTTGGAAATGTTATTTTTGCATTATATTCAGTGTAATCTCTCATGTCTAATCTAAATTTAATGCAATTCTTTTCTTGAAATCCATAATTTTTGTTTTTCTCATGGTGTTTAGTTGACTCATGAGTCTTTGCAGAGTCCTGAGCCAAGTTTGAATTTTCAGCCAAAACAAGTTACTTGCTGAGTCAAGCTTGGTGACTATGCTTCCACTTTTAAGAGAAATGCTACTGAAATGCCTTTTGTCATTCCTCCTTAAGTGATTTAAAGCAAAATTCTTAAATTAATACACAAGCATATTTTCCCATACCTTTTCATACCTGAAATGTTTTTGACATCCCATGTTTCCAACTGTTCTGTACCTGCTGAATGTGGGATATGGACATCTGTAATGTGATCCAATGCATTATGCCTCTAGGCAGCCTACCCCTGCAAATGAATTATGGCTTCCAAAGCTTTGTGATTTTATACTCACCTTCAATTAGTTGGTATTACCACAACTTTTTAGGTTTCATTGGTAGCTGTATGTCACTCCTGACACTCACTCCCCTCTTCCTTGGGATGAATCATGGTATGCCAAGTCTGTTTATATGACTTCACACTGCAAGGTTTGGTGTTTGTATTATAGTTCTAGTGTGTATCTGTTTATCTTTGATGGAGCTTTAAGATTTCTTTTGCCAGAATTACATTTAGGTTGATCTCTGAACAAAACACATGGAGTGTATTTCATCGTGGTTGCTAAACTGCTTTGCATTGTGCATGCCATCATGAAAACACCGTTCTTATCAAATGTTTTTTGGCCTTCTTTGATGGGGCTTTAAGATATTTTTTTGCCAGAATTTACATGTAGGTTGATCCAATGATCTCTGAATAAAACGAATGTATTTCACCGTAATTGCTAAACTGCTTTGCATTGTGCATGCCATCATGAAACAACATTCTTATTAAATATTTTTTTGGCCTTGTAGCTTTGCTAGTACTTTCTTACAACTACTTTAGTTGTAATCCACTCTTCAAGTTTGATGTTTTCTTGAATGACAGACCATTGACTTTTATATGTTCTGACAGGAAGATGACAGTCTTCAAAGGTGGAAGGTGAAACTGCTTGGGTGCATTGATCATGAGTTAAATGAAGGTAAGCATATTGTCCTTTTTCTCATGCCTAAGTTTTATATATATATATATATATATATATATATCTGTGTGTGTATTTTTTTCCTTTTCCAAGGAAAACCTTGCAGGGAAATCCAAGGGATGCTTCCTCACCTCTGTGGATGGCATCCCTTGTCAATCCATTGGCCTAGACTGATGTGCGTCACCGAAGGGGATTTGAACCCGGCACTTGCTGGCACAGAACCAGCCAAATGCCCAGCAACATTGGCGACAACCGGTTCAGCTAATCCCTTGGGCAATATATATATATATATATATATATATATATATATATATATATATATCTTTGCAAAATGAAGTAGGCCATGTTTAAAGATTTCACTGCTGGATCCATTACTTGCTTCAATTCAGTCATGATACCTTAGTTTCTTATCTTTTTACAGATAATGTGGAACCAGAAGTTACAGTACTTTCTCTGGGAGTCATGTCTAAAGGACGTCCAGAAATAACTTTGCAATTGCCGCTTGAAAAAAATTCAAACGATGTATGCTTTACTCTCAAGGAAGGTTCCAACTACAGTCTGAAGGTTACATTTGTCGTTCGCCATAATATAGTTTCTGGTTTAGCCTATGCAAACACAGTCTGGAAAGGTAGAATTCAAGGTGGGTTCATCCCTATTTGTGTGAACTATGTAGCTGCCTTTCGTACCATATATTTGTAATTTGACTTGAACATTTTGATATGTTTTGGCGGTATTAAGCAGTTGATCATACACAAGTTATGTTGGGAACGTTTAGCCCAAGACGGGAACCTTATATACATGTCATGGAGGAAGAAACTGCTCCATCTGGAGTTCTTGCTCGTGGGTCTTACACAGCCAAAACCAAGGTATACTGGTGTGGGATATTGTGGACTATCTGTAGTTTCCCTTGTATCTTTTCTCTCATCTATCAAGCAAATCAGAGTTGTTGATTTTAGCGATGCCCATTTTGAGTTTTGGAGACCAAATCTAGAATGCTGTGTTTTGCTTACCAAGATGGTTGGCAGAGCCTACTTTTCTAATGCATATGCCATTTGCAGTTTGTAGATGATGATGGAAGATGCCACCTTGAAGTGCATTACCCATTTGACATCCGGAAAGACTGGTAGAATATCTTCGCTCAAGTTTTAAAGACTTCCAAAAGGACATTTAATAGATTTAATTTTTAAATTAACTGGTTTAGTTTTAAGTCTGACTTAGATACTAAGCTTATATTGTCTGATATAGGCAAGATGTGACCATGCACCTTACATTGTTGGATATTGTATGGTTTACACATCTTTAATAGATGTAAAAACTAGACTGTGTCTTTTACCAATATGTACCAAACTATTATGAGAATGTTTTTGTCAATAATCCATTGCATTAAATCTGCAGATGTTATTTACCTGTGTAAGTTTCACTCTGCTGATATTATTTAGAAAATTAGAAAAGCTTCTCCTAGCAACGTGACATATTTTATGAATAAAAGTTCTTGTTCCTGAGGTTGTATTTTGTTGATTCAGTTAACATCTTTTAAGACTGATGTCTCAGTGAAGTCATGGCCTTATTGTTTGTGTAACAATAGGCTAGACACATTATCCAATGTTAATATGACTACCAAGAGGGAAGAAGGAACGATACAGTTCAAACTTTCAGTACATCCTTCTGTCTGTACGTTGTAAGCAGGGTGTTCCATTGTTGGATAGAAATAGGCTGGCCACTTTATCCCTTGTTAAGGATTTTATTCCATGTTAATATGACTACTAAGAAGGCAGGATACAATTTAAACTTCCCATATATCCTTTTATCTGTACATTGTAAACTGGGTGTTCCAAAACTCCTGTATGGTATATCAGTCTGAATAACAAATAATTAATCTACATTATCTAGAGCTGATCTCTTCCATAAGCTGTTATGTTTTCTGTAACCTATTCACCTATCTATACAGTACATCATAGCTCAAACAAATCCCGAAAATGATTGGCTGAAGTTTAAGAAGCATTAAAGATCCCAGTGTAAAGGCAATGCAGCATTTGGATTTTTAAGAAAACAAAAGTTCCAAATCTGCAACTGAGTGAAAAATAACTAGTGATTATACCAAAGCTATCCTATGCAAGAGTAAAGCATGCCAAACAAAACTACACGTTGCACCAATGACCGAGCGATGTAATAGATGAACTGTTATTGATCTTCTTTAAGTTTCCTAGATAACTGAAGCAGTTCTACTTACTCTGATATGTGCACTGGGTAAAAGGCTAAAAGTTGCAAAAGATTTTATTCAAGAATGCAAGAAGAGAGATTGCCGCAAGTGTACACTCTGCTCCATATTTTATTATAGGCAAATTGTTGAAGAATGTAGCTCGGATAGGAGCTTCCACATAGGTTCAGTGTGAACGTGCCGGAAGTAGTTTGAGTTAATTCTATTTGATAATTCACTTTATGATTAAAGTGAAAGTTTTATATTTAGTTGTTGGGTCTAAAAAATTCTGTTTTATACAATGGTGATTTACATTAAACTCAAGTTTCAACCATACATCTCATTGAGAGATTAGGGTTTTAACTCAAGTATAAAAGTAGTAGAGAGTTTACACACAGTTTTGTTGGATAGGGACAGCAACTAGAAGAGATAAAGTAGATTTGTAGTAAGAGGATCGACCAGTAGATTTGCAGGTTGAATACTGCATGTATAGCAACAGTCTGTACAGTTGTATGGACAAGTATGTACAGGTCCATACAGTCGTACCAGCAAGTTTGTACAGACGTACAACAGTTCCTCGATTTCTGTGCAGGCTTAATTTCTATTCAGCAGGCTGTAAACCGCAGGTCTAGGATGTCTTTGTTTACCATGCAGCTATCGTTTTTGATCAGTTCTGGAGGTTCCCTTGTAAGTTTTGATTATTTAATGAAAAACTAGTTTGAAGGAGTAACTACCTGTGTATTGTGTTTATGCTTCTGCTATTTACTTTTTAGCCAGCTGTGTGATTGTTACTCTAAGAAGTTATATTTCTACAATTAAATAATGGTCTTGTTTAGTTGAGAACTTAAGGACAACAACCACCTAGGGTTTGGAATTTTCACATGGTATTAGAGCTTCTTTGATTGAGAGGATTTGAAGAGTTTACGACAATAGATCAATTGTCGGGAACTAGGACCAATACTTAAAGAGTTTTTAGAGGCAGTGCTTATCATATTTGGAAGTTTGTGTGTTAGAACTCAAAGATGGTATCAACTAGCCTTAGGTTTAAGGACAGTTTGGAAGGTGCTTCGAATTTCCTATCATGGAAAGTCAGGGTAACTCTTCTATTAGAAGAGAATAATCTTTGGGATATCGTCAGGATGTAGTCACTCTGCCAACAAATCCATAAGATTTGGTAATTCACAAGAAGAAAGAAGTGAAAGCTAAGTGGATGATCATGGATGCCATAAAAGATTATTTGATCCCTCGTATTTTTGAGAAGAAGTTGGTGGAGGAAATGTTTGATGCACTGGTTAGCCTTTACCAGAGTGAGATCATCAAAAGGAAGATGATATTGTATAACATACTTAGATTTGTAGGGATGAACGGATCAGACACAATTACTAGTTACTTGATGAATGTCACACAGATTTGCGATCAACTTGCAACAGTTGGGGAGAAGGTTGAAGACAAAGAGCTAGTGAATCGGGCATTGAATGGATTCCTATCTCAATGGGGAACTTTTGTCTAGGGTGTTTGTGTTTGAGGGAATCCCTCATGGGAAAGACTGTGGGATGACTTTATCTAGGAGGAGACTCAAATGGAGTCCAAGGATAGTAAGTAGGGAGTTGATAGTGACCATGCCCTATATGGTCAAACAAAGAATGGCAGAGGTAAAGGACGTAGCAAGGGTAAGGTAAAGAGTGAGGAGTCATTCTCATAGACATGGAAGGACTTGATTAAAATCAAGTGCTTCATTTGTCATAAGCACGGCCATTATACATCACAGTGTTTGGAGAAGAAGGGTGAAGGGAAGCAACAACAGAATCAGGTAGTAGCTTTAGCAGAAACTTAGATGAATGAGTTTGCCTCCAAGTTCGAGAATGATTTCTCAATGGTATCTTTCCTTTCTACCGACATGGTTTTGAGGAACGCTTGGCATGTGGACAGTGGAACATCTAGGTATATGACTGTTATCACCAAACTTGTAGTTGCCTCTATGAGATGGATCCAGGATGGATGGTAAAGGGATGGGCAACTAAAGAGGTGGAACCAAGATAGCCTCGACTCCCAAATGGATGGTTGTCATGCCAATCGAGGCAATCTTCACTTGATGTTGTCTTAACCCAAGACAACAATGGGGGAGACCCAGATCTACTCCCGACAGGAGAGATCAAACCAAAACACCAGATCAAATCGAATGGAGTTGAAGTACGTAAGGTGTAAGGTGCCCTAGATCTATGGATGAAGTCACAAGGTGAATTAGGGTTTGGATCAGGGGTTTATGAGATGTGAAATTGATCCAAGTTTGAAATACAAGTGACTTATGAGCCCTTCTACTAGATCCAGAATCAAGGTACTAGCAAATGATGACAATATCCATTGCCTTGGGAAACGTGACCAATGCAGGGAGGGTAAGAACAGGATTGGGGCTATCTAGTACCACGGGATAGACTCGAAATAAGGTATAACGGTATCAAAGTACCCGAGCCTTAGGGACAAGATCAAATCGCAAGAGAAAATGGCCAAATGAAGGGTTGCGCTAGGGTTTAGAGAGAAGTGCCTTGGGATTTGGGCCCAATGGAGTCACCTAAGCGAAACGTCTAGGAAGACCCACTTAGGGTTTGACCCAATCTACAAAACCTAGAAATGGTTTTTCAAGAGATCAAGCGGTTCGATCTATAATATTTTTTGATTTTTTAATATTTAGGATTTTGACATGAAAATGAAGATGTCAATGGATTGAGATTAAGAAAAGAAGAACTAACCTGTAGATCTTACCTGGATAACCTTGTAGATGCCTTGATGATGATGATCTATGCCGTTCCAATTAATTTGAGAAGATTTGGAGGAAGCCTCTATGTAAAACGATTTGCCTAAGGAAGCCAATGCGTGCTCTCTCCTACACAACAAACGTCAACCATATCAGATTTGATGCGTCAAGAGAAAAGAACAAATGCTACAGAAAAATAGTAAGATGAAATCATAGATCACAATGATACTAATGAAAACCCCGTGATACAAGCGAGTTGAGGAAGCCCTGCAAAAACCCCCAAGTGAAGTCGCCCTCTTGTATACAAGACAATGTTTCCAAAAAATATAGATTTCACTACAAATACTCAAATGCTAGGAAGCAATAGACTTTCCAATCACCATCGAAGAACACCAGATGCAAAGGAGATCCAAAAATTTCCACAAGAATAGTTTTTCTATTATATAGATCCAAGAGCCAAAGACCCCTTTACAATGAGAAGCTCTCTCCTTTAAATAGGAATGAGAGATACCAAAATCATAACCACTTTTCAAATGGGTGGCTAAGATTAAAAGATCAAAATATTTTAATCAACGGTTGAGATGAGCTCAACATAAAGTACATGGATCAATACAATAACATAATATATCAATGGACCAAATCACCCTAGGAGAGGGGATCCCACTCAATAAAAAATAAATAAAGCTCATGGTGGGTCCAGGGGGTGTTAACTAACTCCCCTAGTGTGTCCCCATGGCACAATAAAAATAAATATAATTTTTTAAATGCAAAATAGTGCCTCTTTGAGGAAATCGTGAGCCTCCAAAAGCTTTAGAAAATAATAAAATATGTCGGGGGGATGGATGTGGGTCCATCCAAGTGCTGAAATTGCCGGAGGAGTGGAAGACATCACACTCATCATCAAAACTCATCTTATGCCATTTCTTTGCCTCAGTAGCCCAATCGAATTCTTCAGTAGCCATTTTTATTATTTTTAATCTGCCTCGGGAAACGTGATATGGCCCAAACTGCCTCCTAGAGTGCCAATGTTGTCAAACTGAGCCCACCAAGCTCTCTGGGAGGGGGGTAATATGGTAAAATCAAGTGGCTGGACCACCCCCTCCTCATACAGTGCCCTAGGTGAACCAATCAAATCAACTCTCTGCTCTGACAGGCCATTCAGCATGGCAAAACTGCACCAGAATGGTACACTGAGACAAATCATCATTGTAACTGCCCGAAACTGAATGAGTATGGGTCAAGAACTTCCAGGTCTAAGTAGGGACATACATTCATAATATCAATACATCCAAGTCCACATATTTATATGACCGCCAGATCATGACAGTAGATGCTAAGACATGTCACAAGAATGAAAATAAAAACAATGATAACCATAACACAAGATAATATCTGCCGAGTCTTATACATGTAAACAATCAATCTGAACCAACATTTGTCAAATGATGAACTTCTGATGCAACTCTGGGCACTACTGACTTCTCTGCAAATGGATAAATGACTACATCAGTCATCAAATCTGAGTGTCTTGAGACTCAGTCATGGCATGGGAGAGTACTATAGTCCATAATAATGATCCATCATAAATGCTCATCTCAGCATCTCATATGTAAGGGAATTGGCTGAAAAATGTACTGGAATCTGAAAAATAGAATATGGTAAGCTCGACTATTGTATATGTGATAACAATGACATCAACTCAAGAGTTATTTTCAAGTCTAAAAGAGCACGTCTCAAGAGTTCAGGTCAATCTTGGTGATAATGCTAGGTATCTAGTAGTAGGAGTTGGTACCATTCCTTTCCAATTCTAGTCAGGTAACTCTTAAGGCTTTGACGATGTTTTGTTTGTGTGAGATCTCAGGAAGAATTTGCTTTCAATTTTGATTATGGAAGATAAGGGATTTGAAGTAGAGTTCAAGAACCTACAAGTCCTTATCAGATTGAAATCTAGCCCAGAATTAGCTCAGGTGATCGATGTTGGAATAATCAAAACCCATCCCAAGACTTAGGATAAAATAATTAATCTTTTTGATTAATTTCCTTGGTCCTACACTAGCTAGTTTGCACCCAATTCCATTTTTGAGGTCAAACTAGCCCAAACTGCCTCCTGGAACGAATTAGAAAGATCTTGGAGAAGATTCTGACAACTCTGCAGTCTTCCCAGATTAGCAAGTGTGCAGTTCTGTTTTTTCAGGAGTTTCCAGCTTTTTTGCAGTTTTGAGGCAAAAGCTAAAGCTAGTTTTAAGGCAAAAGCTAAAACTAGTTTTAAGGTAGATTGCCTTGTTTTTGGCACCAACTCACCTCCCTTGTTTTCCTCCTCTAAAAGCATGATAAAGTCCACTTTGCATCACTTATGAGCTGTACCTACTCATTCAGCAAATTCTTGAGCATCTTGACTGGTTTGGAAAGTGCTTTATGCACTTATGGGGGATCTTGACTAGTTTAGTAAGCCTGCTTTTGTACTGATTCGAATAACATCTTTGAGCTTTCGAATCCTTGGAGTATCTACATCATGAGCAGCCTATATCTATTTAATGATGGCCGATGTAAATTAATATGAACAACAGTTTGTGGTTTATCACATATTCAGTCTCCTTCTTGAGTGTTTCTTGCCTATTTTCAAGTAATTTTGTGAGTTCAATTGATCTAAGCTTGGGCTTAATTTCCACATGGTATCAGAGCCTTGGTAGCTCGATTGTTCTCCTCTTCTAATTACTTTCGCTGGGTCGACATCACTCACTGAGAGCGCATTTTGTCTGTTCAAGGGCGTAGTTGCTGAAGAATGGATCAATCCCAACAAATCATCTTGACTCCATTCAACTATTTCGAATGGAAGGCAAGGATGGAGATTCTGATGATGAGTAAAGGCCTCTATAGAGCAAGCATGGCTACTGAAGCTGAGCCTAATGCAGCAATAGAGAAGATCAAATGGCATAATAGGAGAGATGAGGCATATGGTCTCTTGTGTCTCAGCATTTCTAGAGACCTTCTATTCCATCTTGATGGATTGTTGTCTCCAAATGAAGTATGGGAGAAGCTTCAAACTTTATTTGGGAAGACAGATAAGATGAGGGGTTATCAACTAGAGAACGAGCTGATTTCACTGAGTCACGCCAGCTTCGAATCCTTGCAAGTCTACTTCTCCAAATCCAAATCATTGGTTTTGCAGCTCAAATAGTGTGGTATTGACAAAGAAGATGAATAACTAATCTTGGACATCCTTTCGAAGCTTGGCCTTGATTACTCAGTATTTGTTTCGATCTTTCATGCCACCAAGTTGACAGTTCCAAACTGGAAGATGCCTTCACTGGCAGATTTCATGGAATCCTTGACTTAGGAGCAAGACGAATTGGTCTTGATGGGCACCATCAAACCTTCCCAAGATCAAGCTTTGGTTGCTGGAGATTCCAAGGTTAATTCCAAAGATAAGAAGAAGGCTAAGAAGCCTCCAGATAAAAAAAGAGACAAGTCCAAGTCTTAAGAGGAGTCCTCAAACTCTAAGAAGAAGAAAGGTAAAGATGAAGGTAGCAAGTGCGCATATTTGTGGTAAGGGTTTTCATCCTGAAAGCTCTTGCATGAAGAAGCATATAGACATGCTGACTCAACTCCCGGATAAGAAGAACATCTCCCTTCCCGGTGGCGCAAACAAGAAGTTAGGAGGATCTAGTTTCGAAGACGAGGAGAGAGTTCATGCCCTGGTTGCAAGCACTGTAAGATCTCCTTCCTTTATCATCGATTCTGGAGCTTCTAGGCACATGGTTTCAACAAAGGAAGCCTTCTCATCTCTTAATGATTCGAAGGGTCCAAAGATTTTGTCGGGAGATAACTCAGAAACTGAAAGTAAGGGTAAAGGTAGCATTGATTTTGACCATGGTTCCTTCAATAATGTTTTGTATGTCCCAGGTCTTGCTGCTAATCTCTTGTAAGTCTACCAGATGACCCACACTAGGTCTCCTAAGAAGGTTGTTTTCTCTCCCAATGAAGTTGAAATCTCAGATATTGCGAATGGTAGAGTCATTGCTAAAGGTCTTGTGGATCATAGTTCAAAAGTTTATAGGTTCTCACACTTCATGCCTTTCTCTAACCCCTTTGCTCTCCTCACCCATGCTAATGAAGCAAGCAAACTTTGGCATGAGAGGTTTGGTCATCTAAACTATAAATACCTTTCAGATTTGTGTGAAAAAGATATGGTTTCAGGATTGCCAAAGATAAAGTTTTCCAAAGGAGTCTGTCAGGGTTGCATTCTAGGAAAACATCCAGAGCATAAGTATGAGAGAGTCAGTCATGAGCGAACCTCTGCACCTCTTGAGCTCATCCATAGTGATATTGCTGGTCCTTTCCGTCATATGTCCATGAGTCAAGCCAAATATGTCCTTATCTTCATAGATAACTTTTTCAGGTACTGTTGGGTTTACTTCCTTAAATTCAAGTCTGAAGTTTTTGACCACTTTAAGGTTTTCAAGGCCTTGGTTGAGAACTAGTTTGGGAGGAAAGTCAAGATCCTCATATATGATAATGGTGGTGAATATGTCAAGTCCGAGTTCATTAATTATTGTGAAGATGCAGGTATCCAGATGCAACACTCTATTCCTTAAACAGCTTAGCAGAATGGTGTGGCCGAGAGGAAGAATAGAAGCCTCAAGGAGATGGCTACTTGTATGTTGGAGTCTAAGACTTTGCCACCAAAGTTTTGGGCTGAAGCTATAAATTGTGCATCCTACATTCAGAATAGGGTGCCTCACAAGCAACTTGATGGAGTTGCTCCTTTCGAAGCTTGGAGTGGGCACAAACCAGATGTGTCTCATTTCAGGATTTTTGGCTCAAGGGCATGGGCTAGAATTCCATTAGATAAAAGGAGGGCTTTGGAAACCCAAAGTCAAGACTGCTGATTTGTTGGGTATTCTGAAGATTCCAAAGGGTATAAGCTGATCAACATGAGCATTCAAAAAGCCTTCATTGAAAGGTGTGTTTAGTTTGAAGAGCAGCCTATGGTAGCAACATAAATTGGAGAGTCCTCTTCACCTCCTCCACCTTTGGTTGTAAGTGAAGGAACTAATGAACTTTCTAATTCTGAATGTCTGATAATGATGATTTAATTGCATACCCAAACAACCCCACAAGGCCAAAGTGGGCAGCAAAGACCATTCAAGCAGCTAGGGAACTAGCTGGGAATCCTAGTGATTCTAGGAGGACTAGATCTCAGTCTGAGATTGCCCTTTCTATCAAAGATCCTTTCTTTGCTGATAAGTGTTTTCTAATGATTGAATCTGACCCACAGACATATGAAGAAGCATTTGAAGACCCAAGATGGAAAACAACCATGAAGGAGGAATTCCATTCGCTCCAAAAGAATGACACACGGGAACTAGTCAATCTCCCCCCAGGGAGAAAGCTAGTCAAGTGTAAGTGGGTTTTCAAAACTAAATTTGCTGTTGATGGTTCTCCTATGAAGTATAAGGCAAGGTTAGTGGCCAAGGGCTTCTCCCAAGTCCAAGGCATTGACTACAACGAGACCTTTGCACCAGTTGCAAAGATGGATTCCATAAGACTAGTTTTGGCCATTGCAGCTTCCAAGCAGTGGGAGGTACATCACATGGATGTGAAGAGTGCCTTTCTACATGGTGATCTGAAAGAAGAAATATATATGCAACAACCAGAGGGTTTTGTGACTAATCCATCTCTTGTGTACAGGTTGAAGAAATCACTGTATGGGCTAAAACAAGCTCCTAGAGCTTGGTATGCCAAGATTGATGGCTTTTTGCTATCACTGAACTATTGTAGATACAAGTCAGATCCAAATGTCTATTTGAAGCTTATTCACGGTTCTTTAATAATTATTGTATTGTATGTGGATGACCTTCTAATCACAGGAAGTTCCAAGAAAGAAATTGCCTCTTTGAAGAGTGCAATGAACCATGCCTTCTCTATGAATGATTTGGGATTGTTAAGCCAATTTTTGGGGCTTGATATTTCTCAATCAGACCTTGGAATCAAGGTACGTCAGTCTAAGTATGCTTTAGATCTGCTGAAGAAGTTCATAATGAAGGATTGCAAGCTAAGCAAGATTCCTTTCCTTTCAGGAGTTAAGCTTGAAGAAGCGTAGTCAACTCCATTGGAAAACAACACCCTGTATAGGCAACTGGTTGGTTGTCTTCTTTATTTGACTCATACTCGACCTGATATATCTTATGCAGTGAGTGTGGCTTCCACACACATGGATCGACCTCATGACATCCATTGGAGTGCAACAGAGAGAATCCTAAACTTTGTACAAGGAACAAGAACTCATGGGATTCACTATGTTGCATAATCTAGCTTAGAGGTAGTTGGTTTTATTGACTTTGATTGGGTAGGTGACAACAGTGATAGAAAATCAACTTCTGGATATGTGTTTATGCTTGCAGATGGACCAATCAGTTGGTCAAGTAAGAAGCAAAGTGCAATTGCACTTTCATCTACAGAGGCAGAATATAGAGAAGCTATGAATGCAGCTACTCAATGTTTGTGGTTGCAAGGAATACTTGGAGAGTTTGGGATCGAGTCAGAGACTTCTACAATCATCTATTGTGACAACCAGAGTACCATTCGAATCTCAATTGATCCAATATTGAGGCAGCGAACCAAACACATCGAGATCCATATGCACTACATCAGAGGACTTGTGCATGATGGGGTCATTGATCTGCTCTATTGTGCATCATCTGAGCAAGTGGCACACATCTTCACCAAGATGTTCGAACTTTTAGCAATCTCAAGTCTTTACTTGGGATATCTGATCATGTGGTGAAGACAGATTGAAGACCATATTTCATACAATTTTGTTCATGTCCATGTTTAAGGGAGGATTTTTCCCTTGTGGTTTTGCCTCTTTCCTTGGTTTGTATGGACAAGCAGTATGTAAAGGGTGACTAAGCCTTGTTGCTAGGCCTTATATCTCTGATATTTTTCTGATATTGTACATAAAGTTAGGCTTAAG
This sequence comes from Pseudotsuga menziesii, assembly GCA_001517045.1. NCBI lineage: Eukaryota > Viridiplantae > Streptophyta > Pinopsida > Pinales > Pinaceae > Pseudotsuga > Pseudotsuga menziesii. The sequence continues at coordinate 780,724 of LPNX011166148.1, forward strand.
AGGGGGTGTTGGAATAATCAAAACCCATCCCAAGACTTAGGATAAAATAATTAATCTTTTTGATTAATTTCCTAGGTCCTACACTAGCTAGTTTGCACCCAATTCCATTTTTGAGGTCAAACTTGCCCAAACTGCCTCCTGGAATGAATTAGAAAGATCCTGGATAAGATTCTGACAACTTTGCAGTCTTCCCAGATTGGCAAGTGCGCAGTTCTGCTTTTTCAGGAGTTTCCATCTTTTTTGCAGTTTTAAGGCAAACGCTAAAGCTAGTTTTAAGGTAGTCTGCCTTGTTTTTTGTACCAACTCACCTCCCTTCTTTTCCTCATCTAAAAGCATGATAAAGTCCACTTTCCATCACTTATGCGCTGAACCTACTCATGCAACAAATTCGTGAGCATATTCACTGGTTTGGAAAGTGCTTTATGCACCTATGGGGCATTTTGACTAGTTTAGTAAGCCTGCTTTTGTATTGATTCGAATAACATCTTTGAGCTTTCGAATCCTTGGAGTATCTACATCATGAGCAACCTATATCTATTTAATGATGGCTGATGTAAATTAATATCAACAATAGTTTGTGGTTTATCACATATTTAGTCTCCTTCTTGAGTGTTTCTTGCATATTTTCAAGTAATTTTGTGAGTTCAATTGATCTAAGCTTGGGCTTAATTTCCACAATCGAGGTTAGGGAAGGCAACTTATATAGGTTACAGGGTGAACCTATTTGAGCCCTAGTTAATAACACAAACAACTAGTGCGAGTTATGGCACAAGAGGATGCGACACTTGCATCATAGTGCATTGCCTATGTTGAGGGAGATAGTCATATGTCTTCTAGAGTTTAGCATTGAGAAGAAGGGAATATGTAGATGGTGCATGCTTGGTAAGCATGTTGTCCCAAGCAGCGAGCATAGGCCTAAGGGGATTCTATACCTAGTGCATTCAGATGTATGTGGATGATGTCGGTAACATCAATCATAGGAAGCATGTACAATGTTTCCTTCATTGATGACTTCTCTCACACAACTTGGATCTATTTCCTGAAGATCAGGGATGAGGTCTTTAGCAGGTTTCAAGAGTTCAAAGCTCTAGTTGAAAACCAGACAAGAAAGAAGATCACAGTTTTGAGAGTAGACAATGGGGGTGAGTATACCTCCAAGGAGTTCGAGGGTTTCTGCAAGGATATAGGAATCAAGAGAGAGATGACTGTTTAGTTCAACCCATAGCAGAACAGGGTTGCAGAGTGGAAGAATTGATCCATTATAGGGGTTGCTACGACCATGATATATGACCAAGTCTTGCCAATGTTTCTATGAGTGGGAGCATGCAACATAACATTCTACATCCAGAACAGGTGTCCTCACAGGATTTTGGAGGACAAGAAACCAAAGGAGGCATTCATTGGTGTGAAGCTAGATCCACATCTCTGGATGTCCACTTTATATCCACATACCAATAGAGAAGAGGACCAAGTTGGATTCCTCTAGTAGGAATTGTTTGTTTGTTGGCTACTATGAGACTTCAGAGGTCTACAAGGTCTTTATTCAACAACAGAGAAATATAGTTGTAAGCAAGGATGTAAATTTTGAGGAAGAATTTGCACCCAAGAAGTCTCAGGAGCCTATTTCAGTTATAGAAGATGAGTAGGAAGCTTTGAAGGTTGAGCCAGGGTCACCAGTGATTTCCAATTCAAGGCAGTAGCCTTCAGGCGCAAAGGAGGAGCCATTGACTCCTAGTTCTGTCAAGAGACCTTGATGATTCACTTAGACATTGAGGGATGTTGAGGCTCCTAGGAGCACATTCAGGGTGAGATGATCTCCGAAGAAGTTTCCAAACTACATAGCATAGATGAGCGACATCATAGATTGCGAGCTTTAGAGTTTTCAGGAGGTAGTAGTCCAATAGGTTTGGAGGGATGCCATGGTGGAAGAGTACACCTCCATCATGAAGAATAATTTATGGGACATTGTGCCTAGACTGAAGGGGAAATCAGTAGTGAGTTCTAGGTGGGTATACAAGATCGAGCATAGAGAAGTACAAAGTGAGGTTTGTGGTGAGAGGGTTCTCCTAGAAAGGAGTAAACTATAAGGAGACTTTTGACTTTTGCTCCAATTGCTAGATACACTTTCATTACAGCCATGATGTCTTTAGTTTTTGTTATAAGATGGAGGATACACTAGATGGATGTGAAGACAACTTTTCTCAATGGGATAATTGAGGAAGAAGTGTACATAGATCAACCTCATGGCTTTCAAATTAGTGGGAAGGAGTGCCATGTTTGTAGGTTGAAAAAGACCTTGTATGGACTCAAGCAAGTATCGAGAGCATCGTATTTTAGGATCGATAGATACCTGCAGAGTATAGGCTTCACCAAAAGTGAAGCAGATCCCAACTTATATTTTATATTTGTTGAGGTTGATCTGTTTGTTTTGGTGTTGTATGTAGATGATTTGTTGCTTACAGATTCAAAGAATCTTGTTGTAGTGTGCAAGCCAGATTATGGCTGTTGAGTTCAAGAAGGACTTTGACATGATGCATTATTTCTTAGGGTTGGAGGTTTGGAAGAGAGTAGGGGAGATTTTCCTTGGACAGGGTAAGAATGCAGTTGATATCCCAAAGAGATTTTAGATGGAGGACCGCAAACCTATGGCCATCGCTATGATCACTAATTTGAAGTAGGTAACAACTTCAGATTTAGTAGATATGGTAGATACCTTGTTGTATAAGCAATTGATAGGTTCTTTGATGTATCTGGTCAACACTAGGCTAGATCTATGTATTGTAGTGAACACCTTGAGTTAGTTCATGGTGGAGCCGAGGCAGGAGCATTGGGTAGCATCAAAACATGTGCTCAAAGACTTGAGGGGCATAGTGGAGTATGGTCTGTGATATCTTGGAGATGTGAGGTGAAGTTGTAGGGTTATTCAAACATAGATTGGGCAGGTAGTGCATTAGACAAGAAGTTCACCTAAGGGTATTGCTTTAGCTTGTGATCAACGATGATATCTTGGTTCAGTTGGAAGCAGAATTCCGTGGCACTCAACTCAGTAGAGGAAAAGTACATGGCTTGCAATTCTTTATGGCTAGGAATTTGGATGGTCAAGGAGTACACTTGTGTCCTTGATTTAGATATATTGCTTCTTTATGGTTGAGTGGCGGCCATGGTTGTTGGCTAGGAGGTTTGGTGTGATGTGTTCTCATGTCTTCATGGTCAATATTGGTGAAGTATTATGTGCCTAACAAGTAAAACAATGCTCATAAGATGATGCACTCCCTCTAATTGGTGATTAAAAAGATACTTGACGAAGGTATTAAGGAAATTAATTAAAACTTAAAGTATTTTATGGAATGGGAACCTATCAACTTAAGGTCTTTCTATGTTTTGAAGTGTTAATAATTGTACTTTAAGCAATGGATTAATTAAAGTGCCTAATTTTGGGTTTTTTGATGTTTTATTGTGATTAGTTAAAGTCAATGAAGAAATATAACTAATTGCACTAATTAAGCAAAGTCCGTAAGGTTTGCACTGAGGATTAATTAAAAAATCATTTAAAGAGGGAGGCACTAGGCACAATGGTCTATCATACATATTAATTAAAGATTATTAAGGATGAGGGGCTCCTAGATAGAATTTCCTAGGAGATTTGAAGACACCATGCATAGGAGACGCTTTGTCATGATCAAATTATTAAATCCTTGTAGAGCACTAGCCTAACTTGGACTTTAATGGAGAAATTTAATGGATGATTTTTTTATCCCTCACACATGGAAAATTGTTACACTTTTGGAGGGGTGTCTTAGCTTTGGGAGTAGATTAGAAGTAGAGAGGCATTGGGATTTATGAAAAGTGGTTATAGTGAAAATCTTTAAATATTGAGGAAGTTGGCAATTTGCCTTGAAACCATCACTGTTCTTTTTAACCACTCGATTTAAGGAGCACCCCACCTTGGATGCTGAGCACTTTGATGATTTCAAAAGATTATCATTAATAAATGCTTATGATGGAGAATGCTTAGTCAATCACTCAAAGGAGGGGTGTGCCCTCTTTCCTTGAGCCAAATTGGTGGTGGTTTCTATAATTGCATTGAATATCAATTGTTGAAGCTTTCTCATGGAGTTATTAGTTACTTGTAACAAGTAGATCCAACAAACTCCATTTTATTATTGTTGAATTTTTCTCAAAGAGTTGGTTGGATGAAAACTATTAATGTATTATTTCCCTTGGAGAAAGAAATAGATCTAACTGCTAGTTTGCTATTTCTAGAAAAATGAGTTGAGCAAATAGTGGATCTAGAAAGGGATTTTTTATCTTAATGTAAAGGAAGTTGAGCTACACTCTCTATATAAAGAATAACTCCTCGTTCATTTTCATTGTTGAATCGTTGGAGTTTTCCCCTCCTTGCAGCTTAATAGACATGTCTTCTTGGAGCATATGTGAAGTATACGGGTTTTACCCTATTTTATGTGAGGCTTTCATGAATTAATATCGTTGTTTTGTAAGTTTTAATGCTTGTGGATGAAAGGTTATGGTAGTCAAGACTATGTGAAGAGAGAACCTTTGCCACCCTTTAAGTAGATTAGGTATGTAAATTCTTATCTCTCCTTTGTTCCCTTTTTTTCATTAAGGAAATAAGTTTAGCATGAAATTGTTAAATTCTTGCGTAGTCGATCTCTTAATTAAATATTTTCTTGAGTCATAATTTGAAAGTTGACTTCATTTGCTCTTTCCTTCTACAAAATTTATGTGATAATTTTCAATTATTTAAAGTTCAATTGGTATGTAAATTTTTTCCTTAATACATATAAAGAAGTCAGCCCTCTTGGATTGACCCCTTGACTCCATTTGCCCTTCTTGGTATACGCAGTAATATCTAGATCTTTGCATCACATTTTTATCACATATTTTCCTTTGTATGCTACAGCTGTATTTTACTATTTTGTTAAGGCTCACTCTCCTTGTATCACCCCGAGCCTTCATGTTGTAGCCTTATCAATCTTAAGTTTGGAAACCCCCCTAGAGTTGGAGGAGAGGCAACCTAAAGTCGGAGAGTGTGTTGCTGAGGTCATAGTGGGTAGCCCCTATTAGTTATTCGTGGGCATTGTTCTTTCGAGCTCCAATTTCGCATGCTAGTTCGGGAGGTAACATTTTGTCACCATTGCTGGGGATGAAGTCCATTTTTCAAAAAGTTTGAAGATTATGCTTCATGATATTTTGTGAGAAGGTTATCTTTTGAAGGTCTTGTTCTCACATGGTGAATCCACTAAGAGAAGAAGCCTGTTTCCTTGTAGATTTTGAAGACTTGCTATTTGTAGGATTGAAACTTTCAACATTTTGAAGTCACTTGAAGATTCACCTTGGTAACTCTACATCTTTCATTTCGTATGAGGTATGATGGTTGCACTTTCTAGAATTTTTGAAGAGTTTCAACCATGGTATTTGCTTCATTGGATTTTTCATATATTCAAGGGTATCCACATCATCTTGAATTTCAAATATGTAAGGAGCATGCTCCTTGTCTTGCGGCCCTGTTGACTACCCCTCAATGGGTGGTAACTCCTCATCATGTTGGGCATTTATGCCTTGAGTAGGTATTGGTGCACTTTGTGGTGAATCCATTAGGACACATGGCCTAGGATCCCCTAGCCATACTTATGGTTTTATGCTTTGTAGAGGTGATTGCAGTTGTAAGGGTTGTCACACCCGCTCTAACACACCTCATTCATACCCTCTTGGACCTTATTTTGTTGTATTACCCCTCGCTCTTGGTCATCGTAATGGAGAAATGCAAATCGTCCACCTTGAAAGCATCCTTTTGAAGGCCGTACCATCAATTGAAGGAGGGCGTTGAGGGGAAAAGACTTATGTTGGGGTTAGACAGGGCATGACGTTCGCCTTCCAAGCTCAAGTTTTTATCATGTTGAAGCTATCATCTTATTTTATCATTATTTAATGTTTTATGAGGTTTAGTCCTTAGATTGTGGGTGACAAATCCTAAAAAATCATTTTGACTCAAAATTAGGTAGGTCGGCCTAGAGAAGGGTCAAAGTGAGCATTTTCTCTTATAAATAAGGCGTCCTTCTCTCATTTGTAACCAAGATCTTGGGGATCAAATATGACTGAAATTTTATTCTTACTTGTGTATATGAGATCTTAATGTAATGCACACCTCTCTTCTTGGCTCTTCTAGGGTGTCTAAGGATAATACTTTGATGTGTGAGGCTTCTTTGCAATCTTTCAAGGATATTTTAAGGTGAAATGATTCTTTTGTCATTCTCTTCTTCTTTTTTCTCTCAATTGTGGTAAGATCTTGAAACTCTGTTCTTGCATTGTTGGAGGTATTCTAGGTAAGATCAATTTAGGGTTTTATGCATGATAGCTTAGTCTTGATTGGTGAGGCATCTCCAATGAGGAGTCCCTTTTGTATTGGCCCTTGGGCTTTGGCATCTTGTTTTTTGTAATTAGGTCAAGTGCTAACATAACCTAGGGTTTCTTAGCCTTGCCCTAATTCATTAGGCATTGAATGGCCAATTCTTGTGATAACTCTAGTCCTGATTTTTTTCATTGCTTAGAGGAATAAGACCTAGGTCTGTTTCCCTCATCTTCTTTTTTTCAAATTTCCAAATTCTATATTTTATATTATTTAAAAATACAAAAAAATCAAGTATATGAAAAAACCCTAAAAATAAAAAAATAATGCCATATTGAAGAATCTAACCATCAAAGTAGTGTGCCCTTCTTGATTTTATGGTAGATCATCAAGGGCGTCCTCTTCTAGTGTCTGGTTTGAGAGAGTAACGAATATCATCATATATGTGCAAGTGCTATGTGTATTTGATTTGACAAGTACAACCATATAAATTCATCTTTGAAGGGTCCTACAAGCTGGAGACAAGGTCTATTATCAACCCTATTCACTTGGACATCCATCTAATCGTTCAAGTTGATATTCTTGCAATTTTTGGGGGCTGGTTAGGGCATAAACAAGATTTGGTAAGTCATTTCCAGATTTGTCTTACTCATTCATTGGTTACCCCAAAGGTGTGATTCCTATCCCTCTCCATTAGGGGTACCTTCCTTGGTAAGTTGGCATTATTCTAAGTGATTTCCATTTATCTTTGAGCATATTTTGTTGGCTGTCCTCTTATAATAGCAGTAAGGTTTTAAATCATTTGCCCTAGTTGTGAGCATTTTTTCATTCTAACTCCTATCCTCTTGAAGTACTTGGTAAACGTGCTTGTATTCATTGCTTTGACTTCCGAAGGCACTGATCTTTGTCAAGAGGTTGCTCGTGAAGTATTTCTATTCTGCAGATCTATTTCACCTATATTAGGGACTCCCCCTTGGCTTCTAGGAGTTGGCCTAAAGTGTAAGGAGAGTGCATTGTGTTGACAGTGGGTGCATCTCCTGAGAAGTTGCCAATGTTAGCATTGGCCTTTGTAACCTATCAGAAGGGTTCTAATTTGTCCGGTAATACTTTGCATCTTTGAGTGAAGAAAATCTAGTTGATGATCCAACTATTGAAGACTCTTTTTCAGCCATGCACCAGGATGTAATATCCCAAATCTCGATATTTTCTAATTCTAAGCAAATACGCTGATACAACCGAGCATGCAAACTGCCATGCGAAAATCCCTATTTTATAGCAAAAATTAGGGTTAGGATTTGTGGGATAGAATGAACACTTACCACTGATAAGCTGGCTGGACTGCTCCTGAGAGAGTATGCATGCATCAAGCGCTGAATCGGAGATGAACTGATATCTTTTGCTTCCGGTGAAACCCCAGCATCACGAACCCCAGATCAGCTAAGGGTGACGTTTTCAGTGAAGGAGGTGTTCGATGAAGCTGCTGATTTGCCGGGCTGATAGCCTTCTCGTGCCGGAGAGAATGCCTAGCACATGCAGAAGTTCTGAGATCTCTAGGCAGGCTAGCGAATTGTTCCAGAGGTGAAGTTGCTCATGCCCCCCTGATCCCGAAATCGCTGATAACTGCTCAGGATGAGCACGATCGGATCTGATAATCACTGGGTACTGGAGTAAGATGCCGATGATGAGAATGGTGCCTGGGTTGCGAAGTAAAACTGAGATCTGAAGACCCAGCGAATGATTAGGGCTTTTTGGTTGAAAACCCCTTACGGCTGCACACGTACCCCTGCAACAATCTCTATAGTATACTTGATAACTATGAATGAATGGAAGAACAAATGGTGAACTTGTATGGCTTACCCTGAATGAGACTAGGGCAGATATCTCACTGCCGAAACCCCACTAGCTGAAGATGTAGTCTCCAACCCCAACTGCTGTGTTGCATGCTGTGCTGCTATTCAAGAGCTCCAAAATCAATAATCATTAAAAGTAAAGTCTCCATTCACTTTATCTTTCTTTTATAACTTTCAATTGTGAAAACCCTAACTTTTGACCTAATTAGGTCACTTTAACTTCTAATTTACAGTTGACTTGCATGCATGCGCATGGAGACTTAATTGGGTGCATGCATCATTAAATAATGCTTAGATGTCATGCATCTCACTTTTAGGGTTTGCATGCATGTCACTTTTAGGGTTTGCATGCATGTCATTTTTAGGGTTTGCATGCATGTCACTTTTGGGAACATTACAGTCCTCCCTCGCCAAAGATTGCTTGTCCTCAAGCAATGCCAATGCAAATCCACAATCAATCAACTGAACCAATTGAATCCGGGGATGATCCCAGGGTCCCAAATTATCCTAGGAGATCTGTAGCACCCTCTGCTCAAAACACTGCACTATACAGTACCATCACCAGAGACCTCCTGAAAGCACCCTCTAGCAATCACCACATCACTAAACTGTCAGTCACTGTAATCCTAGGGTCCCAAATCAATCTAAGAATTGCAGAGGTCAAAATGCATCCACCGCTACCTTGCGTAGTATCGACACAAGGAGCATCATGTAGACTCCCAAGTAACACCATCAGTAAACATTGTATCCATCCCTCATAAGGTCTTCCACCTGGATCCCAATGCAAACTTGTGCATATTTCATCCCAATATCTGAAGGCTCTTGTGGGACTATACCCTTGGCTAGGACTGTCTTCCCAAAAATCGCCCACTCAATAGGACACCAACTCTTAATCTCTCTCCGATCCAACCCCCGAAAAATACCTTGTCCATAAGCACCATCACAAGGAATAATCCTACCAAGCTGACATTCTACCCTTCTGATTTCAATTGGAATGCTTATGTACTGTTGGTCAATTTCTTGATCCTGGCCAACCTGTAAAAACCATCCACCATTATGCAAATGTGGACTCAAGCTACTGCAAGCCCTGTCTATGTACTCCTTAAGAGGACTGCTTTGAAATGCAATAGTATGTTTCTTCTGCTGCCCCATCAAGGAATCCAACTGCTCTTCAATACTAGACAGCCTGACCTCTGACTCGATACATACAACTTGAAGAACTGTAAGCTCAACATCTCGCTGTACTATGGTGTCTTGGAGTATCTTGGTCCTCTCTTTCATCGTTAGAATGCTTTCTTTAACCTGATCAATCTTCTTTCGGTGACTATCATTTGGAAGCTCTATCTCATGTTTGTATAAACTCTCCCTAACTGTAACACCCCAGTTTTTGACCCCATTGCATTAAATGTACATGATGTATATATTGTAATTATCATGGTGCAGAGCTAAAGGCCAAGTCCCCACCATCGATTTGGATATGTTATGTTTCGGATTTGGAATTGTCACCGATGGTATATCGGGACATACAACATATATTAAATTGTGGCATCATGTAAATATGCATCTTTAATTAAATAACCCAACCAGCTATGTTCGCGGCAACTAAATTGAGAAGGGGCATGATTCTCATAAGGATAAGGGGGGGGGGGGGATGTCAAACCTGGAACCAATGGGGAAAAATCCATGTGTCACCACCTTGTTTGTTTTGCCCATCTTCCCTTGTCTTATCCACTACCACCTTAAACGTTCGGCTGAGTAGTTAAGGCAGTTATTGTTTGGGAGTGGGGGTGGCAGGATTGTCAGTCTTTGCCCACCCGCACACTCCACCAGCAATGGAACCTCATGTTGGGAAAAGGAAGCGAAATCTTGGGGGACTCTCCACTCTCTCCACGACAGTGCTGAAAGAAAACGCTCCCACACTTCCCACTCGCGACTCTCCATTGCCGATCATTCTCACGCAGGGAAAAATGTCCTGTTCCTCACGCAGAGAATTCTTTCTGTTTGATCTCACGCAGCCCGGAGGGGAGCCGTTTTTTTCTTGGTTGTCATTCACATTTTCCACAGAGTGGGATCTGGTGTATTTTCCCTTGGTATTTCGGGGTCTGGTGTAAAATTTCCCTCATGCACAGGTTAGGAGGCTGATTTTCCTTCCCCATTTGCGGTTTGTGTAAGTCTTCTTGGTGGCTTCGTTGTCCAGAACGAACTGTTGTTTCCCCACGTTGCTGGTTGTGTCTGTTTTACATTTTGGGACTGCTGTAGGTTGTTTTGGAGTCGTTTTGGCCACGATAGGGCCAAGAACGACTCAGGAGTTGTTCTCCTTGCCCAAGCTGTGAATCGCTTGTGTGACTGGGTGTATGTAGTGGTCGGTCTTCGGACTGTGTTGGAAGTAGGGATGGGGGCTTGGTTTGCTTGATAAACCTGGTGTGTTTGGAAACCACACAGACAGAGCTAGAGAGCCGGCTTTCTTCTCCACAACCCCTGAATAGCACTGGAAGGGAAGTCAGGGCCTGAGGGATTGTGTAGCAGGGAAGGGACTGATTCCTTGTGTTGGGTGTGTGTGGGTGTTTTAGAAGCCAGGCTAGTTCTGGTGTAGGTGTTCCTAGCTCTGTAATGGGCTCACCAGCTTAGCATTTAGCCTTTCCCAGCTCCTTGATGGCTTGATAAACCTGACCATGTTGGCTTGGCTGTCTTGTTGATGGCCTGATAAACCCAACTGCGTTGGCTTGGCTGTGTTTTGTGTATCCTTGGCTATGTGTAAGCCTGCTTGTTCCTTATTCCTTGGGGGAATCATGCCCAGCTCGGGGGTGGCAGCGTTGCTGAGAGATTAAGGAGCATGCTGGCCTATGGTTTGGTGGAACGTTGCAGCGACGTAGCTGGTTGCGGGACGAGTCCTTTATAAGATAAGTAATCTTGTCTATTTTACTTTTGCAATTATATTTACTGTTAATAAATTATGATGAACATGTTGAGTGAATGAATGTATGTTTGTTTCCGCTGTGTATGATAAATAATCATGTATGCATGTTTTATGTTCAAGCATTTCGTTTTCATATGTATCCATGTTCATGGGGCGGTCAACCCGGATGGTTAAGGCCATGGTAGCGTCCACTTCGCCGGTCGGAGGGTCGAGGACGTTACACTAACCTCCATGTGTGACTGCTGTGCTCATTGCCTTGCACCTCATGTATTTCGCCTGTCATAACTGTCTGGATTCCTGCTGTAGGTGATGAAGTGTGTACCAACTCCAACTCATCACATGGTTTGTCCACAATCTGACTAGCGAATGTGCTTGTGTCGCTAGACTCATAGGATGGCTCTAATGCTATCTCCTCATGCACATCCTCATCATGTACTGTTAACTCCAAATGAAGCTCACCAACAACTTGAACTTCATGCTCATCTTTCTTCACTCCCCCAACTATGCCTTTAAGGAGATCCTCATCCAAATGCAAAGTAGCCAATTTAATGGCATCTGTCTCAATCATGGGGTTGAGCTGGAAGTATGTATCCAACTTCTGCACCCAATTCCTGGCTGGGCCACCTCGGGTGCCCTCAAAGGTAGGGATAGTTAGTTTCCCTACGGTGCGTTGTAACTCATAGTTTTGGGTGAATGGACTATTGTAAGCTTTGGGTTTGTTCTTACTTTTAAAGTGGTAGAAGTCAATGAAGGTCATGGCTGAATAGAAGTCCTCTCCTAAAGCTCTATATTCTCTCAGGTAGGCACTCATGGATTCTTCTGGTTCTGTTTGTGTTAGAGGCACTGCAGCTGGACTATCTAAGAATTGAGGCAATGTAGGTCGGAAAGGCTTGTATATATGGGGCTGGCTCTGCATGTTGGTATGTAAGTGCTCCCTACTACTGTTGGTGGATACCCTATCACTGTTGGGAAATAAGGGACTGTGTGGGGTGAGCCCATTCTTCTCAGTGATTTGCCTGAAGGTGCTCATCATTTCTTTTTGCCATTAGTGAGTTCTTTTATGGCTGATATGAGACTATCGAAAGTTGTTTTATCATCATCGGCCATTGTTTCTTTGCCTTTTCCAAACTGATATTCTCTGTTCCCCAAATCTACGACCTTTAACTCCTCTTCTCTGTCTCTATACCTTTGTCTCCTGTGAGTAATGTTGTATGGGCCTTTTGAATTCATTTATATTTTTGCATGCCCACAGTTGGCAAGGAAAATAGCTCTGATACCACTGTAATATCCCAAATCTTGATATTTTCTAATTCTAAGCAAATACGCTGATACAACCGGGCATGCAAACTGCCATGCGAAAATCCCTATTTTATAGCAAAAATTAGGGTTAGGGTTTGTGGGATAGAATGAACACTTACCACTGATAAGTTGGCTGGATTGCTCTTGAGAGAGTATGCATGCATCAAGAGTTGAATCGGAGATGAACTGATATCTTCTGCTTCCGGTGAAACCCCAGCAGCACGAACCCCAGATCAGCTAAGGGTGACGTTTTTAGTGAAGGAGGTGTCCGATGAAGCTGCTGATTTGCCGGGCTGATAGCCTTCCCGTGTTGGAGAGAACGCTTGGCACATGCGGAAGTTCTGAGATCTCTAGGCAGGCTAGCGAATTGTTCCAGAGGTGCAGCTGCTCACGTCCCCCGGATCCCGAAATGGCTGATAACTGCTCAGGATGAGCATGATCGGATCTGATAATCACCGGGTATTGGAGTAAGATGCCGGTGATGAGAATGGTGCCTGGGTTGCGAAGTAAAACTGAGATTTGAAGACCCAACGAATGATTAGGGCTTTTTGGCTGAAAGCCCCTTACGGCTGCACACGTACCCTTGCAACAATCTCTATAGTATACTTGATAACTATGAATGAATGGAAGAGCAAATGGTGAACCTGTATGGCTTACCCTAAATGAGACTAGGGTAGATATCTCAATGCTGAAACCCCGCTAGCTGAAGACGTCATCTCCAACCCCAACTGCTGTGCTGCACGCTGTGTTGCTATTCAAGAGCTCCAAAATCAATAATCATCAAAAGTAAAGTCTCCATTCACTTTATCTTTCTTTTATATCTTTCAACTACGAAAACCCTAACTTTTGACCTAATTAGGTCACTTTAACTTCTAATTTACAGTTGACTTGCATGCATGCGCATGGAGACTTAATTGGGTGCATGCATCATTAAATAATGCTTAGATGTCATGCATCTCACTTTTAGGGTTTGCATGCATGCCATTTTTAGGGTTTGCATGCATGTCACTTTTGGGAACATTACACAGGAAGACATTGTTGATGAAACTTCCACCTCATTCACTCAAGATGAGAGGGGATTGGTAAAATATAATTCCTTTCAAAATTCTGAATGTGATGGTTTAGTATTTGATAATTTAGAGAAGATTATTGTTGAAGACAAACTCTTGAGGTATGAAGAATATTTATGTGTTTAAGGGAAACCATGAATATGAGAGTGTTGCCGATGTGATGGATGAATTTGCAGAAAATAAGATGGCTAAATTAGAAAAATTTCAGCTTTATTTTCCCATGCATAGTGCTGATTTATTTAAGCTTTTGGGGCATGCTTATGACACTTCAAATCCATAGTTTTTTCAACCATTTCCTATCATAAATAGTTTAGTAATTTTTTAGATTTTGGATGATAAATTCACAGAAAAGTTCCAGCCATCAATAGCTTCAGAGTTTTGTATGTTTTCATTTGAAAATGGGGTTGGAAAGAATGTTTTTATTGCTGGAAAGTGTTTGGGACATCAAGTAATTCAATTCAGAATTTTTTATGACAATTTCCAACCATCTATAATTGAGCAGAAGTTAATTTACAGATCTGAAATTTCATCTCATATCTCAGCCTCATGCATTATTGAAGGCATTATATGATGTTGGAGCAGCCCACATCTATTATGTTTGAAGGTGTTAATGTTGTTTTGCATACAGATTTTCCTTAGGAGAGACATTTGAAGGGCCTTTTTCAAATTGATGGACTACCATATTTTTGAGAGCCTTATCTCAGCCCTCTTCAATTGTGTATTGAATGAGCATGTGCTGAAACATACTTTTCTGTTTTATAATTTTTTGTTGGTTGCTATGTATGTAATGTAAATTTATTTTGCATCCATGATGTAATAGAGATTCCAACATACTTAGGCTTGATTTTTAATGTAGCCTTGTTTTGGTTCTTTACCAAACACAAAGGAATAGTTCAAACTTCATGGACTTGAAGAGCTATTAGCATGATTACATTGATTGTATGATTTCACCTAGCATCCTTTCTCATCCTGCAGTAGTATAGGTAAGATAAGATAAGATAATTTTATTAATGTCCAATGAATGACCAAAAAAATAGGTCAATGGGATTAAAAGGATACAATCAGTATAACTATAATGTGGGAGTGCAAACACAACTCCTAGAAAGTGCCGAAACTAAATCTATGATAAAAGAAAATAAATAAAGAAAGATACAACAAGTAAGATGACCTTTTAAAACATGTATATAATTGCATCCAAGGCATGGTGATGTAGATGACTAAGCGAGTATGTACAAGGTTGGGTTGGATAGCTAAAAAATCCCTCAAAATCCTATGAAGAAGAGAGAGCTGAACATGAGGCTGATGATGTCAAGAACGCTCGAGTCTGATAGTCGATGGCGTTGGGGGCGAACTAGGCATTGGCTCGCTATTGGATTCCTATGGAACCACCTAGGTGTCTAGTTGTATGATCCTGGGGGGGCTGTAGGAGTGAGGAATACTCTTATCATCAGAGGCCGAAAGAAAGAAACTCTGATAGATCTCTGATTGCTCCGCTAGGGATGAGAAGGGATCCTCTTGACACTCTTGGGGTGTGTGGATTGATGTGTTGTTCGGCCCCTTCGAGTTGGTCTCAAAGAGGCTTGTCGGTATCCTAGAGAGGAAGGTTGAGAGGAGACCCTAGGTCTCACCACTCTGCTATTTGAAGTACTATGGAACTCAACTCATCGCTTGTTGCTCCAATCAGGTGGATCAACATGAAAGTATGAGGTGATCTTCTTGGTCATCTCAAGGCGAGGCGGGGATGAATAAGCTCCTGAAGAGCATTAGGAGAAATAAGCTCAACAATGAGCATGGTTTTATGCATGTCATTTTAGACATTGCTGGCTTATGCCTTGTCTTTTGAAAGCCAAATTTTGAGCTTTAAGTATGTGGGTTTGGGATGTGAATTCAGTCGCCTTACCACATAATTTTCTCTTGCTTTCATTCTTCTTCACAAGCATGTACAAAACCAAAAGATTTAGAGGTTCTCATGCACTCTTCTTTGAGACTACATGTCCCCAAGTTGGAGCCAGTTGTTACGTCTCATATTGTATGAAGATTGTAGACATGATTTTTATCACATCGCTTATGAAATTTTTGACAAGGATTGGGATTGCAGTTCTCATGGCTAGGCATTTGGATGGGTAGGGGATATACTTGTGTCCTTGACTCAGAGTTGGTGCTTCTTCATGGTTGAGTGCTGCCCATGGGTTGTTGGCCAGGAGGTTTGGTGTGATTTGTTCTCATGTCTTCATGGTGATCATTGGTGAAGTATCATGTGCCTAACAAGTAAGACAATGCTCATAAGATGATGCACTCCTTTTAATTGGTGATTAAAGGGATACTTGAGTAAGGTAATAAGACAATTAATTAACACTTAAGTATTTATGGAATGAGAACTCATCGAATCTTTAAGTTTTGAAGAATTATAATTGTACTTTTAAGCAATGGATTAATTGAAGTTCCCAACTTTGGGTTTTCTAAGGTTTAGTGTGATTAATTAAAGTCAATGAAGAAATAGAACTAATCACACTAATTAAACAAAGTCCTTAAGGTTTGCACTTACGATTAATTTAAAACTCACTTAAAGAGGGAGGCACTAGGCACAATGGTCTGTCATACAACGTTTTAATTGAAGATTATTAAGGATAAGGGGCTCCTAGATGGAATGCCCTAGGTGATTTGAAGACACCACACATAGGAGATGCTTTGTCATATCAAATTATTAAATCCTTGTAGAACACTAGCCTAACTTGGGATTTAATGAATAGATTTAATGGATGATCTTGATCCACTCAGACATGGAAAATTGTTACACTTTTGGAGGGGCGTCCTAACTTTGGGAGCGGTTATCTTTTGAAAGAGTGTTCAAAATTTTTCTAGCTCAATGACATTAGAAGCATAGTGGCCATGGGATTTCTGAAAAGTGGTTATAATAGAAAATCTGATAAATATCAAGGGAGGTGGCAATTTCAAAACTGTTGCCTTGCAACCCTTGTCATTTTTTTTTACCACTCAATTTAAGGAGTGCCTCACGTTGGATGCTTGAGTGCTTTGATGATTTCAATAGAGTGTCATTAATAAATGCTCATGGTGTAGTGTTACCGGTTGAAATGGAAGTCCAAGCCACCATCAAGCATATGTGGAGAAAGTGACCACTGTCACCTTAGTCACTTTTCCAAACTTCTTCGGAAGTCGAAACATCCTAGGGAAGAGCCCTATGTAACTCTGCAAAAGACACTTAGACACCAAATATATCTCGTATGTGTTTAAACTTTAAGGTTAGTGACTAGTGCCTAATGGAGTCAATAAAAAAGTGGAATAGATGTACTATGTAAGTGTATGTGAAATATGCATTTATTTAATAATAAGCAAATGGCCAATACCAGTCTCATGACAAGCATGCAATGTCATACAAACATGGAGGATTGTTAATCTAATAAACCAATTACTTGCAATGTGTAATGTTACGAAACAAATGTCATCCACAAGTATTCAGTTAATTTCATATATCAGTACCTTAGAGTTACTATTCCTCTAGTAATAAGTGTGACATGCAATCATAAGTATTTATCATTATCAAATAATAATTTAAAGCACATGTACTTCAATATGTATTAGTCAGGCATGCTAATATTATGACAACAATAATAGTTTAGGCATTCACTTTAGTATAAGAAACAACAACGTGCATATATCCAAGCATTTACCAAACAATTTGCATCAACTTTGAAAGCAAGTGCATGTGTTTATTAGTAACAATATCATAAGTCGTATGCAACAGTAGACACAACCATCATTAACAATGTCCTTCCAATTCATACCAACAAAGGATAGTGACCATCTAATTGATGTTTGCTTGTCATTTTGCAGGGTTCAATGGATTGAAGTGCAAGGGAAGGTACAACTGAGTAAAAGGGAGGGCCCAAAATTTTAGGGCGCAGAATTTTAGGGCCTGAAAATTTTGGGCGCAAAATTTTAGGGCCTGAAATTTTAGGAGCCAAAAATTTTGGGAGGCCCTAAATCAGTGTTACAAACATTGCCGATATAGTGGCAACATCGCGATATATCGCGATGTTAACTCATTGGCGATATATCGACAATATATCATGCTGTTATTTTCCCCTATTTTTTGGCAATTTTTATCTCGATATTTGCCGATTTTTCGAATATATCGCAATATTTACTGATTTTATCGCGATATTTGTCCATTTTTTTGAATATATTGTGATTTTTAATATTTTGTATTTTTTTATTTTGCCCATATATTGCCGATATTTGCTGACATTTTCATAAATAAATCCGATAATTCCTTTTTTCTTGGCGATATATTCGTTGACACGATATTTGTAACATTGCCCTAAATTGGCCAAATATTTGATTTTTATGAAATTTTATAAATTTTGTAGACCTAAAACTCATCCTAGACTAGGTTTTTGAAAGAAAGAATGTGTGAAAACCAAGGGAAGGTATCCCTAGCAAAAGCCCTACCACAACCTAGGGCATCTAGGGAGGACGACTAACCTAGAGAGGAAGAGTTCCTAGATCAAGCAACTAGCCTAGAAAAACTAAGGAGAAAACCCTAGAGCACCCTCACAAGGAGACGTGCCTCAACTTGCTAAGGTGACAAGAAGGATGGTAATGGCCTATTCTAGAAAAAACTGTAGCACTAGGGTTACCATTTAGACTTGAACATGCATCATCAACAACCATTCAAACAAAGAGATAAGAAGCCTGACCTCCTTGTGCTCGTGTTTAGCCAACAAATCAAAACATCACCTAGCAGAGAATTTCACCAAAGAATTGCCAGAAAAAGCTTGCATTAACCCAGAAAAAACCTCCTTAAGAGGGGCGCATCTCTCCAAAAGGCCCTAGCAAGGGTAAAACTAATGCACAGTGTATTATCCCATAAGTTCTGTCTTAAAATGAAAGGTGAGGAGATCTATTTATGTGATCTCATACTCACTTTTTACAAAATTTCCAGATCTACAAGCCTTAAAACATGTCAATTTGAAATTATAAAATGTCAACTTAAAATTAAAAGAAAATAATAATAAAATATGGCTTAAGGTAGGCTCAAGGTAGGCTACGTGGGGTATTTGTACCCCTAGGTGCCCAAATACACTCAAATAAGTGAATCGCTCCGAATGAAAGGAGTGAGTTGGAGGGAGGGTGTTATACCCCATCTAACCCCTAGAATGTTGTAAAATCCCTCAATGCCCTCAAAGCATCAAAAGGCTTGGCATGGAGGGTGGCTTTCCTCTGAGGAGATAAGGCCAGGGAGAGCAGGTTCCCACTGAATGAACGACCAAGAGGGTCTCCAAAGTGGGTGCGAATGAAGACGAGCGTCTCATAGCTGAAGTAGAGGCCACTAGAGCTCGTAAACAAGATATGGAGCCATGTGACCCAGTGGCAAACCCTTAGGAGCCCTGGACACCAAACCTGAGGTTAAAACCCCCTCAAAAGGCAGTCAACAGTGCCATTAATCCATAGTGCTCCTAAAGGATGAACCAAAGGGCCCAACCATGACCACCATTGCTCGATAACACCCCTCATGGTCGAAAAAAATGGCCCTCTCTCCCTGGGGTACACTTGAAGGTGCGCTGGGTACAGGTGCAACGTAACACTAACTCCAACTGCGGGATGAGTCCTCTTCCCGGGAGCGCTCGAGAACCTCTGAATCTACTGGTACCTGTAGAGCTACACACATATCAAATGTCCAAGAGGATTAAAAGCATCTAAGGGAAAACACTTTCATCCTGCCTTGTTTACAAAAACGAGGGAAACAAACTAAGAACAATAAAGACTAACTAGATGATGAAAAGACGTCAATTGCAATGCAGAGAAATATGCCTAAGGCAACTAACCTTACCTGCTCTAAACATGGTAATCAAAATAGGTTAGGCGAAATCATACCACCAATGTAACCATCTGAGTAAGCAATTTATACCTGATGTCTTACCTTGGTCCTTTAGTGTAATCCATGACAATACCTTATTGATGATATGTTGAGTTTGTACCAGGATCTTTATCTTGATGAGTGCAGGAAACTGAACCTTCTTAAGAACCTGGAAGACTTGAAATTGGTGCCACGGAGAAGCGTCGCTTTGACAAGCTTTGTTGATCCATGCTTCTAGTGGACTTATATATGGGACACCTTCATCATGCATGTCTTCTAAGAAAAAATTCATCCTGAAACTTGCCCATAAATCCTAAGCTTGGGAGGCTATTCGTAGGGTCGAACCACGCAAATATTCATATGTGAGCCGCAACCTGTCTCTGCATTTACTCACGCATTTCTTTGGGTATACAAGCATATTGCTAATCTTTTTCTCAATCATGTTAGTAACCCAAATAATCCTTGAAACTTTGAAATTGTGAGCTATATAATTCATACCTTCATTCTTCAAATGAAAAGATAAACAACAAATACTATGAAACTGAGGGATGAAAATCATACCTGTAAGTTGGTCATCTACCTGCCTCAATCTTGTTGAAATGTGTCATTAAGGACTTACCAATATAGGATAGAGTGGACAGAACAATTTCTCCAACGCGGGGCGTTCTTCTTCAGCCTATGATTTTGAGCCCGAGGTCGGCCCATGCACGGTGTCGGGCGCTCGGGTGCTCTCATTTTGCACCTCTTCATCATGCCTTCTAGTGCTTGGGAACTTATCTTTTCACCCTTTCCCTTTAGACACCCTTTATAGCCTCTTCTTGATGTATTTATCTTCCCTTGATAGTTTCTTTATGTCCTTGGAGCTGAGATAATATTGCTACTATTAGTGTTAGTCAAGGACATTAGACTAATTAGTTGAAATTTCAGATTCCTTGGGTGATGAAAATCACTTCTCTAAATTTGGAGTTGAGCCAATGATTACAACAAATGCATCATTCCATTTATCCATGATTAATTATCTAAGCGTATGAAAGTTTTTCCAAAAGTTGTGTAAGACCAAAGTATAGCCAATGAGACAAGATTTGCACAAGTAATTTCCATAATTAATTAGTGAATCCCTTAGCCAATGTAGATGCGCTTAAAATGACAAAATTACGATCAATCATTAACCAAGGGTACACTTTAAAAGAGATTCTGCTTTAGAGGATGCTTGTTGTTATATATTAAAGCAAATAACTCAGAAATTTCCAGATTTCATAAAATGGTAATGAGAAAACCATGAAAAATTGAAAATCTCAACATGCTAGATGCCAATGTGAATTCTAGAATTAAGAATGATATGTCAATGTCCATTTCCATAATTATTTAAGATCAATTATGAGCCAAATAACCACTTAAATTAGCTCAAAATCATGAATGAATAACCATAAATTTGTGTGACTATTCTATTATGAAACCCCAACTTAAAATGTGATTTTATAGATTATTTAGGGCTGATTTACTTCTGTTTGTTTGCTGTAGGAAATGATAGTAAAACAGAAAAAATCAATGAAAAATCAAGCCTTAAACAAGAGTATAGCATAAGAAATTACCTTGGCTTAATGGAGGAGGAAATCTGAAAAGTATTGGAGCCTCAAGGAAAACCAGATTTCACCTGAAAAAAAGAAAAAAGAAAATGTTTTTTGAAGTTTAATGGTTGATGAGATAGTGGTAGACTAGTGCCTTTAATCCTTGGGAAAATGGAGTCCTAGAAATAGTTCCCCCTATGCCGGGTTTGAGATTACTTGGAGCTGGAACACCTACAAAACATGACAAATTCCCTCCAAGCCTTTAAGGTTTCGTGCAAATCTTTCCAAGGAAGGGTCACCCTAAAGCATACACCTTCAATGTGTTGAATTTTAGCAATAGCGTGAATACTTTAAAAAATTTGTAGACTATTAGATAACAAATGACAAATGCAGGAAAACATCAACACATCAAAACACTGAACACGAGTTTTTCACTGGGGAAACCTTTAAAGGACAAAAACCCCAAAAGCATTAGTAATTCATCTCGTAAATGAGATGACCGAGTTCTTCAAAAAAAATTCTTCAAACCCTAAGGGTTTGTACCACAGATCCACAAAATTACAGAAGATATTTTTTACACAAAAACATCAAATTAGGTCTTTCACCAAATTAGGGCTTTCTGCCCTAATTTTTTCTCTCCTGCCCAGCTGTCTGCCCAAATCAGAAATTAGGTCAGCCTATGCATGCCCGAAATCATTACTGCTGCCTGGAGGGCTGTTTTGCTGCTTTGAGAGCTTGCTGCTCTGTCTGGTAGCCCAATGCAGCTTCCCAACAGTCTGCTGATGTTGCCCGGGTTTGCTGCTACTCTGCCTGGGATGTTGCAGCCTTGCCCGAGACCTGCACAACCCTGCTGCTGCTGGCTGAGACTTGCTCAATAGCTAGACAGAGTTGCCCGAGGTCACGGGAGAATGTGGGCAGGTAAGAGGGCTGCCCATGTGAGAGAAGGGTTGCCTGGATGTTTTTGCAGCCAACCCGTGAAGTAAAACCTTGCCCGTGACTGGTACAAGGCTATCTGCCGTGAAGGAGGAGGGTTTCGTTCATGCCCGTGGTAGAGAGGAGGGCGTGGGAGAAGATAAGTAGTCTGCCCGTGAAAACCAGGTACCTGCCTGTAAATAATAGTAGTGTTAGGGTAATGCCCTAACATTGTTCTTCAGCTGGCCGTGAGGTGAACATAAGAAACCCTAGCTGTAAGGTAATTTATGTGGTGGAATGCTATTAGCCCATGGAGAAGAAGATAGATTAGGGTTAAACCCTTGCTGTGAAGAGAATGGAGCTGCTGTTGCAATTGATCACCATGAAACCCTAGCTTAGGGTCCGCTGAATAAGTGTTGATGCCCTAGTCGAATCCTCCATCATAGAGCACAACCACAAGAAAAAGCCTTCTCCTCAACACTAGCAAAAATCCTCCTCGAGCAGCTATAAGTGCAAGAGCAAAATTTGTGTGATAATGAAATGGAATGATCTTCTTTTATAGCCTTTGAAGCACCTGTAAGTGGACCAATACTTAAACGAGCAAAATAATATTATTTTATTATTTTATTACTTTGACTTTCACCTTTAGTGGTACTAAAGGTCTTTTTGCACTTTCACTTTGACTCCTTAGTGGTACTAAGGGTCCTTACGTATTTTAGACTTTTACTTTAGCCTTCTTCAAGTGTCTTGTGGTCAAAACAAGTGGTCACGGTGGTTCTTCATCTCCATCTCCACTCAAAGCACATCATCATAAACATAGAGAATTATTAATGCTTTTATCTCACACTCTGTGTGACACCAAGATTGGATACTAAGGTGTCTTAACCAAGGGTAGCTAAGCCTTGGAGAAGATCCCAAATGCCACTGATCGAGGCTCAAAGTGTCACACATGCCCAGACCCAGTCTAGGGTTTATAGTGTTATCGTGGTAACAGACCAGGTGCCTCAACCATAGGCTACATAATTTGACCCAAGGTCAAATACTTGGTAACAGACCAAGCACCTCCATTCTCTCGAAGAATGGCCCTCAGCCTCGGGCTGATTCCCGAGTCTCGGACTAGGTTAAATTCCTGGTAACTAACCAGGTGTCTCCATTCAAAGAATGGCCACTTAGCTCTAGGCTGGGTCCCCTAGTGCTAGACTGGTTCCACATCTTGGTCTTGAACCAGATGTCTCCATTCAACATAATGGTCACTCAACTCAAGGTTGAGTCCCCCTATGCTGGACTAGTTCCATATCCTGATCCCGGACCAGATATCTCCATTCAACAGAATGGTCACTCAACTCAAGGTTGAGTCCCCTAGTGCTGGACTGGTTCCACATCTTGGTCCCGGACCAAATGTCTCCATTCTCCTAAGAGAATGGCTCTCGATGTTGCTCAGGAAAAATCAACACTCCCTCTCAATGAGAGAGGCTTTCTCTGCCATGCTAAGCTTGTCACGAAAGTACACGAACTTTGTTGCTGTCAGAGGCTTGGTCAGGATATCTGCGATCTGTTCATCCGTACGAATGTACTACAACTTCAGAGTACCTCTTTGTACTAGGTCTCTGATGAAATGATACTTCATTTCAATTTGTTTCGATCTGTCATGAAACACAGGGTTCTCTGAAAGCTTAATGCAACTGTGGTTATCGCAATGGATGATCGTTGAGTCAAGCTTTCCACCAAACAAATCAGAGAGAAGTTTCTTGAGCCAAACTGCTTCTTTACAGGCATCACTTGCAACAATATATTCTGCCTCAGCTGTACTCTGAGGTATGGATCCCTGTTTCTTGCTGGACCAAGAGATCATTGCAGATCCCATACTGAAGCAGTAACCAGAGGTGCTTTTTTGTTCTACTGCATTGCCAACCCAATCTGAATCAGCATATCCTGCTAATAATACTTCACTGCTGGAAGTATACCTAAGCCCATAAGTGATAGTACCTCGCACATATCTGAGTATGTGTTTAGCAGCTACCCAGTGTATGTGCTTCGGATCGGACATGAACTGATTCAGAGCATTCACTATGTAACGAATATCTGGTCTCGTATGTACGAGATACATCATGGATCCAATTAGCTGTCTGTACAGAGTAGAGTCCACACTTTGTGAACTGGTGGCGGAGTCTCGTAACTTTGTCAAGTTGGTCGTCGTGGGAACACTCATGGGCTTGTAGTCTTGCATCCCAAATCTCTGCAAGATGTTCGTTGCATACTTCCCTTGTGTCAGGAAGATCTCACTTGGCTTTTGCTAGACTTCTAAGCCAAGAAAATAATGCATAAAACCGAGATCCTTCATTTCAAATTCAGAGGTAAGCTCCCTCTTACACTGTTCTATCAACTGTTCCTCACCTTTAAGAAACAAGTCATCCACATATAGAACAAGGATCAAGATATGATTATGAGCAACCTTAAAGTACAAGTTGGAGTCAGTTGTACTTTTGGAAAACCCCAAGCTATGGAGAAATCCATCCATCCTCGCATACCAGACTCTCGGAGCCTCTTTAATTGCTTTCTTCATTTTACACACATGGGTCTTATTCCCATGGGTCACAAATCCTTCAGGTTGTTCAATATAGACTTCCTCATCAATCTTGCCATTGAGGAACGCTGTCTTTACATCCATTTATTGTAACTTCCATCTGAATACTGCAGCAAGAGAAATGATGGTTCTGATTGTAGTATACCTGGAAACAGGAGCAAATGTCTCATCATAGTCAATGTCTTCTTTCTGAGTGAAGCCACGAGCTACAAATCTGGCTTTATACTTCTCCACACTGCCATCAACAACATGCTTGATTTTGTAAAGCCATTTGGATGTCACCACTGAATTTCCTGTTGGTCTGGGAACAACTTCCCATACATCATTCTTCATGATTGAACTATACTCTTCAATTATGGCATCAACCCATACCTGCTGACTTACTGCTTCTTTGTACAAGGAAGGTTCTGTACTAATGAGCTGGCTCATAAGACCAGAGTACTTCTGTGGTCTTATGCTTTCTCTGAAAGTCCCGGGAGGAGCTTTGTGCTTCTCGGCTTCTTGTACTGTTTCTTGGTACCAAGCAGGTCTCCTTTTGGAAGGAGGAACTTCAAGCAGTTCTTCTGGTGGACTTTCGGTATCCTTAGGTGCATTTGGAATTTGATCCTCAAATTCCTCTTCCCTCCTCTGAACTTCTGAATCTGGAATCTCAGGAGGAGGTACTTCATCTTCCTTTGAAAGCTCTTGTGTTTGATGAAACACAACTTCGTCATGGAAGATCACATCTCTACTGACTTCAATGTACCTATGTCCAGGTACATAGATGCGGTAGGCCTTGAGGAAGTAAATCTATGACTTCCGAGAATGATCATCTAGAGCACATTCTTTGCAAATTCCATCATGTTTTGGAGAGACCTCTGGTATATTTGTGACCATCTTCTGCAAACCTGGAAGAGGTGTATAGTGAAGGTGTCCAAACCTTCGATGCCATTGCTCACATGGATCAACTGTATGATGTACCAAGGCATGAGTGGAATCTTCGGAAGCCTTATAAAGACCTCTCTCTCGAACCCTAATCTGTACAGCTGAGCTTATCATTTCATTCTTTGCCCATAGTAGGGCCTTCTTGTATATTAAGAGGATTCTATAGCCTTTGTCCTCTAAGCCAACAACAGAGAGAAGGTTCTTTTTCAAACCAAGAACATATAAGACATCATCAATATGTAAAACTGTACCTGAATAAAATTGAAGTGAAGTTGAGCCAACTCCTTCAATCTTGTAAGTGGAGTCATCTCCAAGTTCCACCTGTGTAGTGAACTTCTTCTTTCTATAACTGGTGAGAGCTCCACGGTTAAATGTCATATGCCTGGAGGCACCACTATCCACTAACCAAGAGGTAGCACTGTCTGTGATGGATCCAGAGAGAGCGGAGATAAGGTAGTACTCTCTTCTAGGTTCATCTTCTTTGGTGGCCCTGATGTTCTTCTTCTTCTGCAGCAGAAGCTTTGAATCTTTTTTTGAATTTCCTTTTGGTCTGCCTGCAATCCCTGGCAAAATGCACACACTTGTGGCAATTATAACATTCCACTTTTGAAACATCATAGTACTTACCTTGAGGTTTCTTACCCTTCTTTTGTTGAGGGGAGGGCTTCTTGAACTTCTTTGTCTTTGCTGCAAGTGCAAGGTTCCCTTCCTTAGTTGCCTTGCTTGAAGTCTTTCCCTCTTCTTCCAAGCAATCATGCCAAAGTATTTCAAAGTTTGGCTGACTCTCACGTCCACTAACAGATGCCAGGAATGTTTCCCAAGAGTTTGGGAGACCATCGACTATAGCCTACACAAGGTCATCATCATCTACAACAATACCAATAGTAGTAAGTTGATCTCTTACTTGTGCAATTTTTGTGAAGGGTCCAACCCCTTCATCCTTGTTCATATTCAATGTTTGGAGCCTTTTCTTTAAGACTCTCTTTTGACTGGGAGCCTTCTTCTCATACAAGTTTGTCAAGGTGTCAAAGCATTCTTTGGCAGTCTTCAATGATGTAATGTTGGGCATCAAAGTTTCTTTGACAGACCATAGATGATCCTTCTAGCCTTAGCTTGCTTCTTCTTGTAAATAACTCTGCCAGCATTAGATGTTGGCTCTTCAATGATGTTGAACACCATGTCATCAAGGTCATTTTCTTCTAAAATAGCTGTAAGCCTAGCTTTCAAGGAATTGTAGTTGGCTGAACCTTGAAGCTTTTCTTCCGGTATGAAAATGTTGGTAGCCATCTCTGCCACTTAGTCAAATGTCAAGTCTGCAAAATATCCCAAGGTCCAGGAAGACAACAACAATTTGCTTTTACTGGGTCTTCACATGCTAGGCTCTGATACCATGTTGAATTTTAGCATTAGCATGAATACTTAAAAAAATTGCAGACTATCAGATAACAAATGACAAGTGCACTAAAACATCAACTCATCAAAACACTGAACACAAGAGTTTTTCACTGGAGAAACCTTTAAAGGACAAAACCCCCCAAAAAATTAGTAATTCATCTTGTAAATGAGATGACTAAGTTCTTCAATTTTTTTTTTCAAACCCTAATGGGTTTGTACCACAAATCCACAAAACTACAGAAGATAATTTTTTACACAAAAACACCAAATTAGGTCTTTCACCAAATTAGGGATTTCTGCCCTAATTTTCTCTCTCCTGCCCAGCTGTCTGCCCAAATCAGAAATAAGGTCAGCCTGTGCACTGCCCGAAATCTGTATTGCTGTTCAAGACTGTTTCTGGAAGCCTGCCCATGCTGCTCGGATTTCTGTTAGCCTGCCCGAAACCTCTGTCAAGCTACCTGAGCTTGTTTGGCCTGCCCGAAACCCTGCCCAGGCTTGTTCTGTTCTGCTCGGGCTTGTTCTGCCCTACCCGGAGGGCTTGTTTTGCTGCCCAGAGGGTTGTTCTGCTGCCTGGAGTGCTTGCTGCTATGTTCGGTAGCCCAATGCAGCTGCCCGATAGTCTGCTGATGCTCCCCGGGTTTGCTACTACTCTACTCGGGCTGTTACAGCCTTGCTCGAGACCTGCACAACCCTGCTGCTCCTGGCCGAGACTTGCTTGGCAGTTAGACAGAGCTTCCTGAGCTCCTGTCTAGGTTGCTCGAGGTCACGAGAGAGTGTGGGTAGGTAAGATAGGGTTGCCCATGTGAAAGAAGGGCTGCCCGGATGTGTATGCAGCCAGCCCGTGAAGTAAAAACCTTTCCCGTGACTGATCCAAGGCTATCTGCCGTGAAGGAGAAGGGTTCTGTTCATGCCCGTGGTAGAGAGAAGGGCATGGGAGAAGATAAGCAGACTGCCCCTGAACACCAGGTTCCTGCCCGTAAATAGCAGTAGTGTTAGGGTAATTCCCTAACACTTTTCTTCAGCTGGTCGTGAGGTGAAAATAAGAAACCCTAGCTGTAGGGTAACTTTTGTGGTGGAATGCTATTAGCCCATGGATAAGAAGATAGATTAGGGTTAAACCCTAGTTGTGAAGAGAATGGAGCTGCTGCTGCAATTGATCACCATGAAACCCTAGCTTAGGGTTTGCTGAATAAATGTTGATGCCCTAGCTAGAATCCTCCATGTTAGGGCACAACCACAAGAAAAATCCTTCTCCTCAACAGTAGCAAAAAATCCTCCTTGAGCAACTGTAAGTGCAAGAGAAAAATGTGTGTGATAATGAAATGGAATGATCTTTCTTTTATAGCCTTTGAAGCACCTGTAAGTCGACCAATACTTAAAAGAACAGAATAATATTATTTTATTATTTTATTACTTTGACTTTCACCTTTAGTGGTACTAAAGGTATTTTTGCACTTTCACTTTGACTCCTAAGTAGTACAAAGGGTCCTTATGTATTTTAGACATTTACTTTAGCCTTCTTCAAGTGCCCTGCGGTCAAAACAAGTGGTCAAGGTGGTCATTCATCCCCACTCAAAGTACATAATCATAAACAGAGAGAATTACTAATGCTTTTATCTCACACTCCGTGTGACACCAAGATCGGATACTAAGGTGTCTTAACCAAGGGTAGCTAAGCCTTGGAGAAGATCACAAAGCCCACTGATAGAGGCTCAGAGTGTCACACATGCCCAAGTCCGGTCTAGGGCTTATAGTGTTATTCTCGTAACAAACCAGGTGCCTCAGCCATAGGCTGCATAATTTGACCCAAGGTCAAATACTTGGTTACAGACCAAGCGCCTCGATTCTCCCGAAGAATGTCCCTCAACCTTGGGCTGAGTCCCTAGTCCCAGACTAGGTTAAAATCCTGGTAACTGACCAGGTGCCTCCATTCAAAGAATGGCCACTCAGCTCTAGGCAGAGTGTCCTAGTGCTAGACTGGTTCTACATCCTGGTCTAGGACCAGATGTCTCCATTCAACAGAATGGTCACTCAACTCAAGGTTGAGTCCCCCAGCACTGGACTGGTTCCATATCCTGGTCCCGGACTAGATATCTCCATTTAACAAAATGGTCACTCAACTCAAGGTTGAGTCCCCCAGTGCTGGACTGGTTCCACATCCTGGTCCCAAACCAGATGTCTCCATTCTCCTAAGAGAATGGCTCTCGATGCTGCTCAGGAAAAATCAACACAATGTGTTAGTTTTTGATAATTTTGTACAGATAAATGCTTTCTTACTACTATAATCAGATTTCTATGCATAAATACAACCATAAAACATTTCCATAAAGCATTTAACATGTCAGATGTAGTCAAGAATAACAATAGACAAGAGCCACGACAGTTTATCCTAGGAAACCCTCGTGGGGAAGAAAACCCAACAACCTTTCTTAGAAGAATAATGTTTAAGCCAAGTACAGTCATCCCATGAACATGCTCTACCATAGAAGAGGAGCAACACATGAAGAAACCCATATCATGACAAAGAGGACATAGAAAACTTATCTCTATGAAGACGACCTCCAAGGTGTGGCGCTAGGCATACATGAATATCAAGACCTTTCCTCATGATCAAAACCCTAAAACATTTTTAATGAGGAAACCCTAATTTTGACCCTCCTGCTCCTTCATGCGTTAGTCCAAAGAAACTAGACAAGATGTAAAGTGATACAAATGAGAGTAGTGACTCTCTATTTATACAAGACTCCTAATTTACATGGGGCCACTTTCCACAATAACATAACAATAGATTTACATTTTGGACCAAGCCGACATGGCATATACATAACATGAACCGTACATGAACATAACACGATCCACCATGTACCCACATGGTTTACATCAAGTCTCCACATAGAGCCATCATAATATACATCATATAACCAACATGTACCCACATAGTACATATCTTATGCTCAACATATACCCGCACACGATATATCATATGTCCATCATGTAGTCACAAAGTATACATCATATGTCCACCATATACCCACATAGGATATATCATATTCCCACATGGCATATATCATCTGGGTCTTCTTTCCTCGATCAATGGTCATGCACTGGATTCTTGAACATCTTTAATTCTTCTACAAGAAAGGTTGTCTCTGATCCTGCAACATCATCATAACCTTCAAGGCATGTCCACTCAGGACATAAGCAAGATCTCCATAGCCACACAGGCCAGTCCACATTTGAGCCACACATGATTCACAGATGGATGCACACATAGGACTCTGGAAATCTCTTCATCCATACTTAGGCTGGTCATGGGCCATTCTCCCCTTAGTCCTAATTACGGGGAATGTCTGCCCGAAGCTGCACCATCACCAACACTCCCTCTCAGCGAGGGAGACATTCTCTGTTACTATAGGATTTTCCCTGAAGTATACAAACATCAAGACTCCCTCTTAGAAAGGAAGGTATTCTTTTGGCACGATCTTCAATACTGCTTCTTGCAAGTTTGTACTATTGACCATTTACTTGTTGACTTTCCAAGAATCTATACATCCCTAGAAGTTCTTGTACGAGCAAGCCATCAACCACGTCATGCATCCAGGGTCTCAACATCATAGCATCTCACTAGTGGGTACAGCCTCATCGTCCTTTCGGACTTTATGCCATTATAGAACTTCATATAGTTCCACATCGAACTAGGCATCCAACTCACATAGAATCTGGGCATCCGACTCACACAGAATCCGTGTAACTATCCAACTCACACAAAATTTGGATATCTGACTCACACACAATCCAGATAACTATTTAGCTCACACAAAATCTGGATATTTGACTCTCACAGAATCCAGATAGCTAGCCTGAAAGCTAGCTCTTTTGGTTGTCACCACCAGGCATTCAACTCACATAGAATCTGGGCATCTAACCACAAGGGTTAGGCGATCTAGTGCGCACACACTAGCCATCTAGAACAATGCTAGGAACCCTCCAACCCACATTGGTTGGCCCTTTAGCCCGAAAGCTGGGCCTCCGAGTCCACATGACTTGGTTTTCCAGTCCCGAAGACCGGGTATCCTGAACATATGCGAGGTCAGGCCGACTTGTGCCTCAGTCAGTAACGTGACCGTGAATGACTATTTGTTGTTACCACAGTCTATATGCTACGGCTGTTGGAATCACATCTCCAGCTCAACACTTCCTCTTAGGTAGGGAAGTCGTTTTGCCCCACACCAAGCTTGTCCGTGAAGTACTCAAACTTTACCTTCGATAGAGGCTTGGTTAACACATCGACTATTTGCTCGTCTGTCGCAATATATTGAAGTTTCACAGCTCTCTTTTGTACCATGTCTCGGATATAATGGCACTTGATCTCGATATGCTTGGACTTGTCATGAAACGCAAGGTTCTCAGACAACTTTATGTAACTGTGGCTGTCATAGAAAATACAAGTCACCTCCAACTTGAGATCAAACAATTCCGCAAGCAACTTTTGGAGCCAAACAGCTTCGCTACTGGCTGAACATGTTGCTATATACTCTGCCTCTGACAGTATTGAGTGACTAGTATGCTTCCTATTGAGCCACGAGATCTTAGTTGATCCCAAATTGAAGCAACACCTTGATGTACTCTTTCGATCTTTCATGTACCTCAACACGTGCTTTGCCGCAATCTAGTGAACATGTCTCAACTCAACCATATACTGACTCAATGTGTTCACCGCAAAGCATATATATATGGCCTCGTGTTTGTCAAACACATCAACGAACCAATTATTTGTCTATACATGGGGGCATCCACTGTCTCTGAAGAAGTATCACTCAATAACTTTAGGTTCGTCACCATTGGTGTAGGCATGGGTTTACAATCCATCATCCCGAATCTCTTCAAGATATCTACAACATATTTTCTCGGGTTAAGGAAAATCTCGTTCGGTTTCTGCCACACCTCTAGACCCAAGAAATAATGCATCATACCCAGGTCTTTCATCTCGAACTCTGCAACAAGCTCCCTCTGGAACTAATCATCCAACTCCCTCTGGAACTGACCATCCAACTCCCTCTTGAGCACTGAATATTAACTGGATCTCCAATCTTGCTAACTTCATTACTTGTCTTCCAGAACAAGTGTCATCATCTTCTTCTTGTAGGCCATAACACATGGTCTTTCCTACAAGTCAAATTTAGTCGAATAGTCAACGGCATTGCATAATCATGAAAATAAACCAAATCATATTTCAATGTAATATCAATAATGACACAATGCACACAGTCTTGCAACTACTCATGAAGGTTTAACATTTTGGCCACGCTTCCGCTCAACGCCCATCCAATATACTTGGAAACTATCTGGATGCCTTCCATCTCTACCAGAAGATACTATCAAGAGCATGCACTGCTCCTAGCATGTTAGAAAAGAGGTTTCATCCTAGACTAGCTTCATCATGGGATGTTGTGCAACACTTAAAACATCATATGCACAACATGAGCTTACTGCTCATCAATTTCAGTCATATAGATATATAAAAGAAAACTGTGTCACATCATCAATCAAGATGACTAGATTCTGCCTTCTAGGGTTTCAAGCATATCAAACAATTCTTGCACTATTGCCTTGTTGACAACTCAACTCTGATACCATGTTTGTTTTTAATAATTTTGTACAAATAAATTCCTTACTATTATAATCAAATTCATATGCATAAATACAACCATAAAACATTTCCATAAAGCATTTAACATGTAGGATCTAGTCAAGAATAACAATAGACAAGAGACGCATCATTTTATCTTGGGAAATCCTCATGGGAAAGAAAATCCGAAAACCTTTCTTAGAAGAATAATGTTCAAGCCAAGTACAGTCATCCCATGAACATGCTCTACCATACAAGAGCAATAACACGTGTTAAAGATAGTGCAACTGCGAGACCCATTCTCAGGGAGGATGGTACCCTAGTCATTTAACTAAGGCAGAGTAAGACTCTAGAAGGTACCCTAGGGCCCCCAATAGTCTCTTGGGGTTCTTGGTTTGGGACCAAGCAGGTTGATGCCATAGAAAAGTCCCTAACATATGGTTAGGGCCCCTATATGTCTCTAGGATATTCTGGTCTGGGACCAAACAATTTCTTGGACACGATGTCCAAGCAGATCCTGCAGGTTGAGACAGAGACTTCTTGGTCTGGGACTAGGTAGATTCTTGGTTTGGGACCAAGCAGTTCCTGCAAGAGCATTCCTGGTCAGTTAACCAGGTAGATCTTGGTCAAGTTGACCAAGATGATGTCCTCTCTCCTAATCAGTTATTGCTAGGTTGTTTCTCAAGGGATTGGACACCCCTTGATGTTGTCACTGGAAACTAACCCTTACGAGCACTATTGAGGACAAGAGGATCACATCATCCAGTTTGGATCTTCTCCTTATACATTGATGATAAAAATATATATGGAACACGTGACAATATACCTTGAGTGAGAAAAGATTAAAGTCCTTGGTCTTGTTGGCCCTATGGGTAAAATGGTTGATTGTCCACCTTTATGGTACACCTTGGTCTTATGGGTATGAGGGGTGTCTTACCTTCTTATTATGACCCCTTTGTTTGACTTATGGTCCTTAATCTTTTACTTGGTCCTAACACTCTTATTGTGTGTACCTTTAGTATCATGAATTTTATTTTAGCGTTTTTATTTTTGGACCATTGGTCAAATTAATTTTATGGTTTTTATTTTTGGACCATTGGTCAAATTAATTTTATGGTTTTATTTTTTAAGAGACCTTTGGAATATTGATACCCTATTCTAATTCAACCTATTTTTATTTTTATGTTTTATTGGTAAACACCCTAAAACCTAGGGGTTACCTAAGTGACCTTTCTGGAAGGCTTGTTAAGATTATAAATTCAAGTCTTGAATTTTTCATTTGACATGTCTTGACAAGAGAAGATTAGAGATCTGCTTCAAGGGACTATTCTAGGGTTTGCTGCTGCTATCTTTGGCTTGATGTCTAGGCTTTTGCTATTAGTTTGAGATGCTGCCACCTCTTTCTCAACCTCTTAAGGCTGCCGCTCTCTTGCCCTATCTGCTGTTACTGTTTATGTTGGGTCGTGATTGTTTGTGGATGCTCCTAAACTGGGTTGTGACTGTTTCTACACTCCTTGAACTGGGTCGTGATTGTTTCCACACTCTTGCTGTTGGGCGTGATTGTATCCTCCCTTTGCTGGCCGTGAGTGTTTCTGCTAGTGCGACTGTGTGTCACTGCTGGGCATAACCGAGTGTCTCTGCTAGTGTGACTATGTCATTGTTGGGCATAATTGAGTGTCTGCTAGTATGACTGTGTGTCACTACTGGGCATGATTGTGTCTCTGCAGGGCATAACTATGTGTCATTGTTGGGCATAATTGAGTGTGTCTACTAGTATGACTGTGTGTCACTACTAGGCATGACTGTGGCTCTGATGGGCATAACGAAGTGTCTCTGCTGAGCATAAATGAGTGTCTTTGCTAGTGTGACTGTGTCTCACTACTGACTGTGACCTTATGAACCTGAGTTGTGACCTCTATGAGGTGTTTGGACAGAGTTGTGATCTCCGTGGGAAGCTTGGATAGAGCTATGATTCTTGTGGGCTGTTAAGACTCAGACTTGACCTTGTTGGGTTGATCTGAGTTGTGACTTGTGTCAATCTACTTGAGCTGGTTGCAATCCTGTTAGTACCTGACAGTGTTTGGGGCTGAGTGTCGCTGCTGGGGTTTCCACTTTTGGTGATTGGGTCATATTGCTTGCTACTGTATTTAACCTTAACCTACTGCACTCTCTCCCTCTCTCTCAAGGTATGTCATCCATTCCTTTTGGCAGCTTTTCCTTACAGTGACGAGCTGATTCCAAAAGTGTCCGAGTATAAGGCAGATCCAAACCAGATCTCAAATAACTTTTTATTATTGCTATTATATATTTTGTTTTATTACTGCTGTTATAGATTTTGTTTCAGTACTGCTGATTATATCTTGTTTTAGTACTGCTGTTATATATATTTTGTTTTAGTACTGCTGCTTATATCTTGTTTTATGTTGTTATATTTTGTTTTAGTATTGCTGCTACTATGTTTTGCATCTCAAGGACCAACTTTAGCACAGGGACCATTGAGGAGTGCTAAAGTTGAAAGAGATGAAAGTTATGTTCTAATTTGTCCTACTGTTGTACTGGTTTGCATCTAGCACTATGTTGGAATTTTATTTAGTATTGTTCTGCATCTTTAATTTTATCTTGTGTTACGAAGTATTTGACTGAATTGGTTGATAATTTATATATATTAAAAAAAAACAAAAAAAAACCCTAATCTAACCCAAAAATTTAACAACATGAAGAAACCCTAATCATGATAAAGAGGACATTGAAAACTTATCTCCATGAAGATAACCTCCAAGGTGTAGCGCTAGGCATACATGAACATCAAGAGCTTTCCTCATGAGCAAAACCCTAAAACATAACTGATGAGGAAACCCTAATTTTGACCCTCCTCCTTCATGCGCTACTTTAATAGAGACTAGGCAAGATGCAAGGTGATACAAATGAGAGGAGTGACTCTCTATTTATGTAAGATTCTCCTAATTTACATGGGGCCACTTTCCACAATAACATAACATTACATTTACATTTTGGACCAAGCCGACATGACATATACATAACATGAGCCCCACATGGACATAACATGACCCACCATGTACCCACATCGTTTACATCAAGTCCCCACATAGAGCCATCATAGTATACATCATATAACCAACATGTACCCACATAGTAGAAATCATATGCTCAACCTAAGTAGTAAGGGTACTTGTACCCGGGGGTATGGTACACGTACCCGTATCGGGTACTTTGGTACTCGTATGGTACGTCTCCTACCGTACCTTGTCGTACCCCATATTGGCTCTAAGTACCCAAGACATCGTTATAAAAAAAGGGGTACTTATAAGGGAAATGGTACGTTGTACCCCGTGTTTGGGTACTTCATACCCCATGTTTGGGTACTCTAGGGCTAAGTCACACGGTTCGGAATCGGCGAGCATTAGGTTCGGTTCGGGTTCGAATTTTTCGATGAGGTTCGACATTAGGTTCGAATATATATATATATATATATATATATATATATATATACTTGTTGTTTATGACAA
>LPNX011166148.1:816675-826798 GCA_001517045.1 Pseudotsuga menziesii
ACTGAATTGGTGATGGGTCTGACTCTTGAAGAGGTGAACACTGAACACTGAATCGTGATGATGTTGCAGTCTTGCAGAGATTGGGCGGAGTCGGACAGAGTTGCGGCGGGGTTTGTATCGGGTGCTAGGGCGGAGTCTAAAGTTGGCTACCATCAACTTCCTTCTGCTACTGCAACACAGACTTGATATGCTTCTGCAGGTTGTTATATCTACAACAAACGCGCTTGAACATAGACTTGAGCTTCTGATTCTCCTTGTCTATGCGATTTATGTCGGCCACAAGTACCGTGATCTGCACGAATTATAAATCAAGCAATCTGTAAGAAAAAGAAAGGCATAGCATGACAACATGAATAAACATTGAAAGAAAAAAGACGACATCTCTGAAACTCGCTCAAAAAACCTTATTCGTGTGACCATCCATTTCATTTATCTTCAATTTTCACGACCCTTCTGTGAATTCGAGGTGTAGACGTACACGTATTAATAGCAATCGTGGTGCCATTCCTAATAATTTGCTGGTAACTGCATTCTCGAATCTCGACCTCTTCTTCGCATTGACTCGGCACTTGCTTTTCCTCGAGTCGTGACAGTAGGGTCGCTTCGAGCGGTAAAGTCGGCGTTGCACGTCAAACTTTTTGGTTCTCTGTTCTTTTGTATACGAGACATTTAGACAGGTTTCTTTGGTCAAGATTGGTGGGAAGTAGAAGCACCCTCGAATGTGAGCGCGCAGTTGTATTTTACGAAGCAGTATAAGCGCTAAGTTTAAACGAGGTAAAACGATTTAGGTATCGGGTGCTAGGGTACCTTTTTTTTTTAAATTGTTTTTTTTAATTAAAAATTCAAAAATCGTTTAGGTTCGTTTAGGTTCGTCATTAGGTTCGCCATTAGGTTCGGGTTCGCCTTGATTAGGTTCGGCGAACCTGAAATTTTTTTTGAGGTTTGCCGAACCTCGAACCTCAAGGATTAGGTTCGGCGAACCCTGTGACTTAGCTCTAGGGGTATGGCGGACTCAGTAAAATGCAATCTGTTGGGGAAAATGTATTGACTTCCCAACCAAATTTGAACTAATTTTTTGCTAACTGCGTATGGAGTCTAATTTAGGACTTATGTCAAACACTTTGCAACACTATTCAAATTCCACTGAATATTGTCCAAATCTGGTACATTGATTTTGCATCGATTTACAATGAATGTTTTTTTGGTTTTGTGTTCAGCACTCATGGAACATAATTTGACTACCAAATGTGCACATAAAAAATACACATTTTTTATAATAAATTAATATTGAGATATACACTCACATCAACCCAGGAATATATTTGGCAATTTGCAATTTTTTATTGCCTGTAACAACAGTACAAATAGATGTTTAAAATAAGATTTCAAGTGTACCTTCAGGTCTGAGTTTGACTGTTTGTTACAGCTGCCTAGTACAATGATTGATCAAATTTTATGTAACTTCCAGTCTTCCAATTGATATCTATCGAGTCAACGATTTATCAAATTTTATGTTTCAACTTTTCAATGTGAATGTTCATTGTTCAATGAATCATTGAATTTAGAATTATGAATCATGATTCATAAATTATGAAGAAATATGAAATATGCATGTATGATGTGACTGTGACATATATATATATATATATATTATGTTGTGGTTCACAAACTCCCCAACGGGGTTGCTACATCCATAGGAAGAAATCACAAGGGCCCACCCGAAGGAGCCTCATCTTGTTCTCTCTGATTACAGAGCTAACCCGATGGGGATATCAAGTGAGGCCCTTATAAGTTATATATCAATATATAGCCACCCAGGGATTTGACCCAGACCTTCTGCTCACAACTTTCAACACTCAACCACTTGAGCTAGCTCGTCGGGCTTATATATATTACCCATGACGTACCGAAGTACCTTGTTTCAAAAAGTGGCGTCCTCGTGCCTGTACCCATACCTGTCCCCGTCCCCGTACCCAAGATTCCTAGCAACTTAGTGCTCAACATATACCTGCACATGATATATCATATGTCTATCATGTACTCACAAAGTGTACATCATATGTCCATCATATACCCACACAGGATATATCATATGCCCACATGGCATATACCATCGGGGTCTTCTTTCCTCGTTCAATGGTCATGCACTGGCTTTCGGAACATCTTCA
The DNA here is from genome assembly GCA_001517045.1 of Pseudotsuga menziesii. Classification (NCBI taxonomy): domain Eukaryota; kingdom Viridiplantae; phylum Streptophyta; class Pinopsida; order Pinales; family Pinaceae; genus Pseudotsuga; species Pseudotsuga menziesii. Next base: position 818,844 of record LPNX011166148.1, read on the forward strand.
ATTCTTCTACAAGAAAGGTTATCTCTGATCCTGCAACATCATCATAACCTCCAAGGAATGTCCAGTCAGGACATAAGCAAGGTCTCCATAGCCACACAGGCCTGTCTACATCTAAGCCGCATAGGATTCACAAATGGATGCACACATAGGACTTTGCAATCCTCTTCATCCATACTCAGGTTGGTCACGGGCCATTCTCCCCTTACTCCTAATCAGGGGGAATGTCCGCCCAAAGCTGCACCATCTTCAACACCCCCTCTCAGCGAGGGAGACATTATCCGTCACTCTAGGATTTTCCCTGAAGTATACAAACATCAACACTCCCTCTTAGCGAGGAAGGTATTCATCTGGCACGATCTTCAATATTGCTTCTCGCACATCTGTACTCTTGACCATTTACTTTTTGACTTTTCACAAATCTATACATCATTAGTAGTTTTTGTATGAGCAAGCCATCAACCACGTCATACATCCAGGGTCTCAACATCATAGCATCTCATTAGTGGGTACAGCCTCATCGTCCTTTTAGACCTCATGTCATTACGGAACTTCATCTAATTCCACATCGAACTATGCATCCAACTCACATAGAATTTGGGCACCCATCTCACACAGAATCCGTGCATTCAACTCACATAGAATCCGGGCATTCGACTCACACAATCCGGGTTACTATCTAGCTCACACAGAATTTGGATATCTGACTCACACAGAATCTAGATAATTTATACAACTCACACATAATCCGGATATCTGATTCACACAATCTAGATAACTAGCCTGAAAGTTAGCCCTTCTGGTTGGCACAACATACATCTAACTCACACAGAATTTGGGCATCTAACCACAAGGGTCAGTCGATCTAGTGCGCACACACTAGCCATCTAGCATAATGCTAGGAACCCTCCAACCCACACTGGTTAGACCTCCAGCCCGAAAGTTGGGCATCACCAGTCCATATGACCTGGTCTTCCAGTCTCGAAGACTGGGTATCCTGACCCTGTGCGAGATGAGTCCGACTTGTGCCTCATTCAGTAACGTGTCACAGGTCTCAAGTTTGACTGGTCCATAGGTGTTAGGGTCATCAGTTTCAAGGGCACAGTCTACAAGGAAATCTGGTACGGGGACAGGTTCTTGGATTACAGGTTCACAGGTTTCACCTTCACGTGATTTAGGATCACTTGGTTCAAGTTCAGGTTCACTAGGCATAGGATCTCAGATCACAAGTACTTCTTCAGGGAGACAGTCGTCACATGAGGATGTAGAGGAGGGTCTGCCACAGGAAGCTACTTCCAGGAAGAGAAAGCCAAGTTGGCTTAAGGAGCTTGTGAAGGAAGTTGAGGAGTCCGTGGGGCCACCTAGGAGGGAGGTCAAAGAGAACAGGGCACCAAAGAGGTTTTCCAACTACATGGCAGTGGTGAACAGCTTGTGTGAGTCCGAGCCTTCTACTTTTCAGGAGGCCACCACACATGAGATTTGGAGAGATGCCATGATGGAAGAGTACAATTCCATCATGAAGAATGATGCATGGGAGATTGTTCATGACCAGAGGGGAAATCAGTTGTGACTTCCAAGAGGTTGTACAAGATAAAGCATGCTGTGGATGGCAGCATTGAGAAGTACAAGGCTTGGTTTGTAGCGTGAGGTTTCTCATAGGTTGAGAGAGTTGACTATGAGGAGACTTTTGTGTCAATTGCTCGTTATTCTTCCATCAGATCAGTGATATCCATAGTTGCAGAGATGGGTTGGAGGATCCACCAGATGGATGTGAAGATCACATTTCTAAATGGTCTTCTGCAGTAGGAGGTATATCTGGAGCAACCACAGGGCTTTGACGTGCATGGGAGAGATTCACATGTATGCAGGCTGAAAAAGGCCTTGTATGGGTTGAAGCAAGCTCCTCGAGCTTGGTATTCGAGGATTGATTCTTACTTGCTTTTGATTGGGTTCTAGAAGAGTGAGGCTGATCCCAACCTGTATTTCATTGTGGTTGGAGGTGATCCGCTTATTCTTTTGCTATAGGTTGATGACTTGTTTATCACAGGGAAGGAGCACCTGATTGCAGTTTGCAAGAAAGATCTTGCTTTAGAGTTCGAGATGACTGACCTTGGGCTGATGCATTATTAGTTGGGTATGGAGGTATGGCAAGAGGATGGACATGTTTTCCTGGGGTAAGGAAAATATGTTGCTGATTTTTTGAAGAAATTTTAGATGGAGGGTTGCAGACTGATGCCCACACCCATGATCACCAATTGGAAGAAGCTTCATGCTTACGAGGGAGAGTTGGTTGATCCTACTTTATACAGACAACTCATTGGTTTGTTGAGGTATCTGGTTAACACCAGACCAGATATATGTTTTGCGGTGAACACTCTCAGCTAGTTCATGATGGAGCTCGGGAGAGTGCACTGGATAGCCGCAAAACATGTTTTGAGATATATTGCTGGGACAATAGATTATGGTCTGGACTACAGGAGGTTAGATGGAGTGGGCTTGGTTGGCTTCACAGATTCGGATTGGGAAGGTAGTACATCGGATGGGAAGAACACTTCTGGTTGTTGCTTTAGTTTGGGCTTGGTAGCAGTGTCGTGGTTCAGCAGAAAGCAAAAGTCCATTGCTTTGAATTCTGCTAAGGCCGAGTTTATGGCAGCGAGTAACGCTAGTTACGAGGCATTGTGGCTTCACAAGTTGATGGTTGACTTGTTTGATTAGGAGTTAAGGCCTATAGTTATATACTGTGATAATCAGAGTTGCATCACGCTCTTTGAGAATCCAATGTTCCATGATAGGTCTAAACATAGTGAGATCATATATCACTTCATCAGAGATTATGTTCAGAGAGGAGCTGTTGAGTTGCAATACATATTTACTGAGGTATAGGTGGCTGACATTCTCACGAAGTCTTTGGGAAAAGGGAAGCATATTCATTTTAGAGACAAGATGGGAGTGGAACACCACTCCTATATCTTAGAAGTCATCCTTATGACTAAATAGATATGATCCGAGTTCAAGAAGAGGTATTGGTCGACAAATATTCAACCCTTGAGTTGATCAACTTTGGATCCGACTCAACACAATTCGTAGACAACATGCAAGGTCAAAAGCAATATCTTTGATACCATGTTGGGGGAACCTCTTCACCTTGAACTATAGAACAAAAAAGAAAATAACAGAAGGGAATATTATTCCAAGAAGAGAGGTGGTATCTAAAGACACTGTTACAACACTTGAGCACAACACATTATGATCAGAAAATCACAATGCATTATCACAAGTCTTTCAATTCTATCTCAACACAACCCATAGAGTTGCTTTTTTATAGTCTCCATCTCTAACGAACTCCCTTGAAGTGAGGAAGATCTGGTCCATAAATAGGGGTCGTTGGTTATGACAGTTTCCACCAAATCCGCAACATCCCATAGTTTAGTCGACTGTTGTAGTCGAGTCGACCACGACCTTGTCGACCATTAAGTTGAGCCTTTGACTCTCCCAGTCGACTGCTTTTCTAGTTGATTGTTGACTATCGACTGTCTGTCTCCAGAAGATTCAAGAGTGTGATGAACTTGCATAACCGTAGGTTCCTGTTAGAAAGTGGCAACAAGGAAGGTCTTCCAATATTGCATGTGTCCTTGCATGCTAGAAGACATTAAACAGGTAGCCAAATGTATTAATGTGATTTTCCTAAGTTTAGACTTAGGAAATACATTAATTAATCTAATTTGATTTTGACTTAATGGAATCACTTTTATAAAGTGAAAAGTGAAATAATTTAAGTGATGGCTAATCTAATCTTGGCCANTAGTGAGGGTTAGGGTTTTCTCTTAGCCATTGAGTTAAAGGAACATTTGGTGGAGAGGACACATACACAGAGACAGAGAGAAGTCAGAAGGAGAAGTTTGCAGAGAAGACGAAGGAACACTCATGCGGGAGATTCTTTGACAGATCAGGCAGAGAGCAAGGCCGTACACACTCACGTAGAGGGAGGCCTTATGGATTCTGTACAGCTGCACAGGAAGGCCGTACTGCTGAAGCAAAAGGTTGTATAACTGCGTAGGGGCTGTACTGTTTTGCTGGGTTTTCCTAGTGGTGTGCAGAGGTTCTATTTCGCTAGGTTGGGTGAATTATATTGTTGGATTGTAATTGTTCTATATCTTCTTAATAAAATTTCATATATGATTGCTACAATAGTTTTCCCATCTTGGATTTTGTCCGGGGGTTTCCATACCCAAAACACTGTGTCTATGTTGATGTTTCTTAGTATTTACTTTTCGCTGCATTACTAAGTAAAAGAAACTCATGTGTGTTGAAATATTGTAACTTCAAAGAATATTCTTAATGTATTTTATTGATGTAATCTATGGGAGATGTTTTATTCTTTCGTCAAGATGTTACTATTGTATTTGGTCATCATAAAGTCATGAGGTGAAACCTCCGTTGTCAGTCGGGTCAACAGAACCCTCTTGAATATAATATAATATTGTTTTGTGACTTCCTAGGTGAAGTCGGCCCAATAAGTTTGTTGGGGCCGACTTGTTAGGGAAAAATTTAAGTGTAAGAAAGAGTATAAATATAGGAGGTGTGTTCCTCATTTGAACACACACTCACTTGTGTATAGCGCATAGGAGAGAGAGAGAGAGAGACATCTGCAAGGAGGAAGAGCACCTATTTGGGGTTTTATCTTTGTACTTTTGATGCATCTATATAGAGGAAGTTTTGCTGGGTTTTCTTCCCCTTGAGGGTTTCCCAGGATAAATCTATGTTTATCTTGTAATTGTGTTTCTTTCAGTGATCCTGCATATGTTATTTTTGTGAAATTGAATTGAATACTAAAGATATCTAGCTAAGCATATGGAATCTTAACATGGTATCAGAGCTAGCCTGAATAGAACAACTTTCATAAGGTGAAACTCTCTCTCCTCTCCCTCCGACAAGAAATTAGGGTTTCTGTTAAAGTTGGAATTTTGAAGATCTGATTGCATAGAAAGTTGCGCCTCCCTAGAGCACATCTATTGAGCCCCGGATCCAAATTTTTGAGTGGGTAGATCTCCGAGAAAGTCAAACCCTAGTTTGGCTTTGGACCAGACAACTGCAGAAAACCAGAGAACCAGAAAACTGCAGATCAAAATCTTGCAAGTCAATTTTGAAAAGTGAACACTTGGAATCTCTAGAAATCAAGTGTACCAATAAACTTGCCTCAGTCAAGCGCATCTCCTGGTAAGGTCAGTTTTGCATTTTAAGAAATTTCATTTGTAGTGACCTCCTGGATAAGATGGCCCCAAGCACTAAACTTGAGGACAAGCTAGAAGGCATAGAAAACTTCAGAGTATGGAAATATAGGATTGGTCTAGGATTGGTCTCATTCTTAGAGAGAATGATCTTGACAAATACATCAAAGAAGAAGTTGCAGAACCTGAAGAAGATGAAGCTAAGGAGAAGTACAAGAAGGACCTAATTAGGGCTATGAGGATCATTGTTGATTCTATCAAAGATCACTTGATTCCTTTAGTGTCATCCAAAGAGACTCCTAAGGAAATGTATGATGCCCTATCCAGAATGTATGAAGGAAGGAACATCAACATAAAGATGAATTTGAGAGCTCAATTGAAAAGTACCAAGATGAGTAAAGGAGAATCCATTCAAGACTACTTCACAAGGGTCTCCCAGTTCAAAGAGCAACTAGAAGCCATTGGAGACTCCCTTGATGAAGATGAACTAGTAATGACTGCTCTCAATGGTCTCACCAGACCTTGGGATTCTTTCATCCAGACTATTTGTTCCAGAAAAGAAAGCATGAAGTTTGACATTGTATGGGACGACTGCATCCAAGAGGAGGCTAGAGTAGCCAATACAGAAGCTCTACTTAAAGAAGATGATCAAGCCCTAGCCACCCATACTAAAAGAGGAAGAAGTCAATCTAACTTCAAGAAGGAAAGCAACAAGGAGTCCCGACCTCCCAAGAAGTTCTAAAGGACAAGAGGAAACAATCAAAGGAAAGACTACTCCAACTTTCAATGTTTCAGTTGTCACAAGATAGGACAGGTTGCCAGAAACTGTCCATTGAAAAAAGAAGAATACAAGAAGAACAACAAAAGACATCATGCACACCTAGCTGAAGATGAAGAAGAAGAGGAAGAAAGACCTCAAAGAAAACTAGCAAAAGAAGAAGATGCAAAAGAGTATGTATTATTATCTGCATTCTCTGGGTTTGTCATACCTGGAGAAGATACATGGCCTATTGATAGTGGTGCTTCAAAGCACATGACAGGACATAAGAAAAATCTATCAACACTTGAAGAGAAGAACTCTCCTCAAAAGTATCTTTAGGAGATGACTATCAATATCCTATCAAAGATATTGGTCAAGTAAGCTATAAGCTTGATTCTGGAACTCCCATGAGGATGAAGGAAGTCTTATATGTACCATGTTTGAAGAAGAATTTACTTTCTTTCTCAGCATTAGATAAGAAAGGATATGGGGTTGCATTTATAGATGAACAAGTACTTATGTAGCCTAAAGGAAAATCAATTGAAGATGCAGTCGTCATTGGTGAAGAAGAAGGAGGGTTATATAAACTCAAGAGACATTTGGAAACAACCCTTGTTCATGAGATCACTAGCCCAAGTGAGCTATGGCATAGGAGGTTTGCTCACATAAACTACAAAGCACTACCCCATGTGAGCAAAGTAGTAACAGGTTCTACCAGATTTGAAGATCGATCATGAAGGCACCTGCAAAGGATGTGCAAGAGGAAAGAATATCAAGAATCCATTTTCGAAGAGTGAAACAAAGACTAAAGGTACGTTGGAACGAAGTCATTCAGATGTATGTGGTCCAATGCCCTCCACATCTTTGAGTGATTTTGAATATTATGTTACATTTATTGATGACTATTCAAAAAAGACGTGGATATATTTCTTGAAAACAAAGGATGTGGTATTCGAAAAATTCAAGGAATTCGAAGCCTTGATAGAGAATCAGTTAGAAAGGAGAATCAAGACACCTAGAATAGACAATGGTGGAGAATATAATTCAAAAGAATTTGAAGCCTTTTGTAAAGAAGTTGGAATCAAGAGGGAACTAATCACTCCCTACAATCCTCAACAGAATAGTGTTGCAGAAAGAAAGAACATGACCATTATGGAAGCGATGAAGACAATGATACATGATCAAGATCTTCCCATGCATCTATGGGCTGAAGCAACAAGAACAACTGTTTATGTATAAAATAGATTACTTCATAGTGCCCTTGGATTCAAGACTCGTGAAGAAATGTTCACAGGAAAGAAGCCTAAAGTAAGCCATCCCAAAATATTTGGTTGTCTAGTATATATTCACATTCCAAAAGAAAAAAAAAACTAAGTTGGACCCTTTCAGAAAGAAGGGAATATTTGTTGGATACTGTGAAGTCTCCAAAGCCTTTAGAATATACATTCCAGGATTCCATCACATAGAGATCAGTAGGGATGTAACATTTGACGAAGAAGCAACTCTCAAGAGATTCAGAAAGTGCCAGCATGAAGAAGTATATGAAGAAGATGTACCTCCCAGAAATGAAGAAGCTGCACCCTCCCCTGAAAATGAGACTTCAGAGGACCATGATATGATAGAACATCAAGAACCTCTTACTATGAATATATCATGATAGAGAAAACTTGCTTGGGTAAGAGAAATCATACAAGAAGCAGATAAGTATGGAGCTCCAGAAGGCTCCACAAGAGTAAGCAAGAGATCAAAGCCATTCTCCAGTTATGTAGCTTTGGTGTGTGATCTTGTAGATCAGGGACCTACCACTTATGAAGAAGCTGTACAAAAGAAAGAATGGGTAGAAGCAATGACAAAAGAATACTGATCAATAATGAAGAATGATGTTTGGGATATAGTTCCCAAACCCGAAGGCAAGAGTGTGGTATCTTCCAAGTGGATCTACAAGATAAAGCATGCGGCTGATGGAAGTA
>LPNX011166148.1:827063-973565 GCA_001517045.1 Pseudotsuga menziesii
GATCCTATTCATCAATAACACCCTATGCCTCCCTCCTCTAGGCTCTAGCCTTTGTCTCTAACTCGAATTTAAAACTTGATCGTCCAAGGGCATTAGTCAACAGCTCAACACCCTACAATTTTGATGGAACTTGCTAATTCAATCGTTAAAATAAGGTAGAAAAAACTTCCCATGCATAATAAGTGATTTTGTTTAAGTGAAGAGTATATTTTTATTAACGTCATGATAGAGGAGTTCAACAATCAACACCACCAACATCAAGATACATGTAGGGGTTAATCTGCTTGATTAAATGCCAATTCCATACCCTCATACATGATAGAATCTGGTGGAAACTTTGCAACCCTGAAATCCTGAAAACTATTAAGTTTGCTGAATTTTGAATGGGATCTAAAATTCTACCTTTTGCATATAAAGTCCGATGAGGTTGGAACCACTCTCAAACATTCTGAAACAATTAATGGTAATGTTAAAAATTTAAGTAAAATGATGGAAAATAAAAGATAAGGAGAATGTCACTTTTACTTTAAGAATTTAACATTACCATTAATATCACCAAAAACTACTGCTCTATGGCAATCTTTTTTTTGGAAACATGACCTAATTGATTGTAGCTGTATCGGAAATGCGTTTTCGTACGAACGAAACGCGTTTCCATCTCGAAAACATGTTTCGTTCGTACGGAAACACATTTTCGGGCCGTATGGTACGCGTTTCCGAGTTTCGAAACGGGGAAACGCTGGAAACAGGCTTGGGGCCCACGTTTCCTACAACATAGGTTTGTGGCTAGAGGATTCTCTCAAAAAGAGGGAATTGATTATGAAGAGACATTTGCACCAGTAGCAAGGTACACTTCCATCGGAACCATCATGGCACTTGCATCCATGATGAAGTGGAGTTTACACCAGATGGATGTAAAGACAACATTCCTGAATGGTGTAATTGAGGAAGAAGTATACATTGAACAGCTAGAAGGATTTGAAGTCGAAGACATACAGACTCACGTATGTAAGTTGAAGAAGGATCTGTATGGACTGAAGCAAGCTCCTCGAGCTTGGTATGGAAGGATAGATAGCTTCTTGACAAGCTTGGGTAAAGCCGACCCTAACCTTTACTTGAAGGTTATGGATGATGAACTTGTCATACTATTACTGTATGTGGATGCCTTGTTTCTGATAGGAAATGAGAAACAGATTGTAGAATGCAAGAAGAAGCTCACTGAGGAATTCAAGATGAAATATCTTGGATTGATGCACTATTTTCTAGGCTTGGAAGTATGGTAAAGGACATAAGGAATCTTTCTCAACTAGGGAAAGTATGCTGTGGAAATCTTAAAAAGATTTGATATGTTGGATTGTAAAGCCATGGCCACACCCATGGATACTAACCTGAAGTTGTTGTCTAATGAATCATCAGAGTTAGTGGATGTAACTCAATATAGATATACTATTGGATCGCTGATGTATCTGACGAATACCGGGCCAAATATATGCTTTGCTATGAACACCCTGGGTCAGTATCTAGTTAAATCTAGACGTGTTCACAGGATAACTGCAAAGCATGTGATGAGGTACCTGAAAGGTACGATAGACTTTGGACTATACTATGATGGAGATCATGACTACAGATTGTATGGTTATATAGATGCAGATTGGGCTGGAAGTACCTCAGACAAGAAGAGCACCTCAAGTGGATGTTATTGTCTGGGATCCGTCATGATCTCATGGTTTAGCAGGAAGTAGTCCAGTGTTGCCTTCAACACAGTTGAAGCAGAGTATGTAGCAGCTTGTTCTGCTAGTTGTGAAGCCATATGGCTTCGAAAGTTGATGTTAGGTCTATTTGATCTGGAGCTAGATACTATAGTGATTCTATGTGACAACCAGAGTTGTATAGAGATGACAGAGAACCCAATGTTCCATGATAAGTCGAAACACATAGAAATCCGGTATTTTTATATACGGGACATCATACACAAGGGAGCTATAAAGCTCCAGTATGTGAGTACCGATGAGAAAGTTGCTGATGTGTTGGCCAAGCCTTTGTCTCGAGTAAAGTTTGAATACTTCCGTGACAATCTTGGTGTAGTCCGAAAAGAATTTCCTCGTAGGGAGGAATAGTGATGATGATGCTGAAGACTTTCCTCGTAGGGAGGAACAATGATGATGATGTTGAAGACTTTCCTTGTAGGGAGGAATAGTGATGATGATGTTACAAGACTTTCCTCGCAAGGAGGAACAATGATGATATGGACCCTCCTCAAAAAGGGGGAGCAGGTTGATGATATGGACCCTCCTCGAAAAGGGGGAGTAGGTTGATGATGTGGACCCTTCTCGAAATGGGGGAGTAGGTCGATGATATTGCAGTAGGATTGTATCATCCCTGGACATTAGTTCTAAAGTGATCCGCAGACCTTTGTCTCCGTGTTGTGAGTGGATTGTATCGTCCTTGGACTTATGTCCTAAAGTGATAGGGACCGATCATCCCGTAATTGAATCGGTAGACTTCTGTCTCCGAGAAAGTGGTAGGATTGCATCATCCTTGGACTTATGTCCTAAAGTGATAGGGACAGATCATCCCGTAATTGAATCCGTAGACTTCTGTCTCCGAGAAAATGGTAGGATTGCATCGTCCTTGGACTTATGTCCTAAAGGGATAGGGACCGATCATCTAGTAATTGAATCCGTAGACTTCTGTATCTGAGAAAGTGGTAGGATTGCATTGTCTTTGCACTTATGTCCTAAAGTGATAGGGATCGATCATCTCGTAATTGAATCCGTAGACTTCTGTCTCCGAGAAAGTGGTAGGATTGTATTGTCCTTGGACTTATGTCCTAAAGTGATAGGGACCGATCATCCCGTAATTGAATCCGTAGAATTTTGTCTACGAGAAAGTGATAGGATTGCATCGTCCTTGGACCTATGTCCTAAAGTGATAGGGATTGATGATTCTGTAATTGGATCATGTGTGCTGCAGGTCATGTTGCTGCTGCTGCTGATGTTGTTGATTGAAAGATCAAGTTTGGTTGCAAATGATGACATTGATCAAGCGATCGAGTGCTAGAAAGGATCAAGTGATCGAGTGCTGCAGAGGATTGAGTGATTGAGTGTTACAGAGGATCATGTGATCAAATGCTGCAAAGGATCGAGTGATCGAGTGCTGCAGAAGATGAAGATTCAGTGCTGTCGAAGATGATGTTCCAGTGCTGAAGATGTTGAAGATGTTCAATAACTGTTCCAATTCCTGATGATTATTAAAAACTTCCAATGACGTATAGATGTATCACCTTGATGTTGTTGCAGATGTTCTCTCTCTCCTTGCTCCTACAGTTGATGTTGTTGTTGACATTAGAATACCCTTCTCGTTAAGGGGGAGGTTTGAAATATTGTAACTTCAAAGAATATTCTAGATGTATTTTACTGATGTAACCTATGGGAGATGTTTTATTCTTTCGTCGGAATGTTACTATTGTATTTGGTCATCATAAAGTCATGAGGTGAAACCTCCATTGTAAGTCGGGTCAATAGAACCCTCAATATAATATAATATTGTTTTGTGACTTCCTAGGTGAAGTCGGCCTAGTAAGTTTGTTGGGGCCGACTTGTTAGGGAAAAAGTCAATTGTAGGAAAGAGTATAAATAGAGGAGGTGTGTTCCTCATTTGAACATACACACTCACTTGTGTATAGCGCATAAGAGAGAGAGAGAGAGAGAGAGAGAGAGAGAGAGNTTTGTTGGGTTTTCTTCCCCTTGAGGGTTTCCCAGGATAAATTTGAATCTGTGTCTATCTTGTGATTGTGTTTCTTTTAGTGATCTTGCATTGCTATTGTTGTGAAATTGAATTGACTACTAATGATATCTAGCTAAGCATATGGAATCTTAACAATGTGTGGTTATCGATAGAAATTAAATATATATTGTTTAGCCCTAGTTTGAGTTTTAAAGGAAAATTTATAGTTCCAACATTAAAACCCTAGATCTATCCTAGGGAGGATCACAAATCCTTAAGATATGGTAAAAAAATGATAAACAATGTGAGAGTTAGAGCAAAAACTCTTATACCTTAACTAAGAGCCCAAGACAAGGGGGGCACTCTTCATGGTCAAGAGTGAAATACATGGAAGTGGTGCAAGATAGGCTTAAATAAGGGATACACTCCACTCTAAATGGTCCAAAATGATAATGAAACACCACAAAATACTCCAACGCTGATACCAATTGATTTGATTAAGAGGTGAGGCTCAAAGACGAGCCTCACCTCTTAAGCAAACACACTAAAAGTTAAACTTAGATTGATTAAACGAACACAATAAACTCAATATAATAATAGAAAGACCAAAACTAACCTGCGTTATTATGAGCTTTTGATAGCCTTATAAAGGATTGCATGTGGGTCCACATTTGGACAAAGTCAAAGAGACAATGCTAACTAACTAGGCTATCTAGTTGTGAACAAAAACCCAATACACTAAGTGGGATGGATGATCTCTCATCCATAGCTAACGCTCCACTAGAAGTCCACATGTGTGGTACAAATGATGCCTCCAAGGGTGATGTCTAGGTCCAAGTCAAAGGCAATGAATGATAAATGGCCCAAATACGAGAGTTCTCTCCATGGAATAGGTGCCAAGTGTTAGCCATGGGCCATTCTAGGGTTAAACCCTAGAACACTCACTCCAAAATGCAAAGAAAAGTCTCCAAACCCTCACATGTGTGGTACGACCCTCAAATGTGCTCTAATGGTCCAAAGTGGTGATTATTTTAATAGCGAGAAAAGAGTGGTCCATAAGCGTCTCAAGTCCGCCCATGTGCCAAAGAAGAAGGTCTCCATCATGTAGGAAGGGGGCGACCCCTCCTAAGTGCCAAGGTAACCTCCAAATGAAGTGTGCCAAGAGTATCACTCCATATGAAACACCTAGTCATCATCATAAGGTACCACAAGAAGTGTCATAACATACAAATGTGGAAGAGCGCTCTAGTGCCAAGGGGTTAGCCAACATATAACTTATGAAATGTTCACCAATATGAAGATAATACATGAAATTAATTACAATTACACCTTTCTAACAATTCAATGACTTATCTAACTTTTACTCATCCAATCTAACATTGGCGTCACCCTTTTAAAACCTTATTACATGTGAAATTCTTAAGTCAAGGTGCATAGCCTAGATTCCTAAGGTAAGTGAGGGTACGTGAAGTGAATGTGTACTTTGGGAAAGAAAGGGGCCTTTTCAAATTAAGCATCATAGCAATTGGGTGTGATAGGTCTACTCTTAACTTTCAAGAGCTAGGGTTGAGGATATTTCTTCCACACGCGTGCCTCAGAAGGAAGTGTTATCATGTGTTACCCATCCTCACGCCTCTTTTTTTGTGATCCCTTTTACTTTATTTTTTCATTTATTTGCATTTCTTAGCCTTTTCATTAGCTTAGTCCCTTTACTTTAGATTTGGCTTTGATAATTTGGGACATAGGGAACCTGCCTTTTTTGCAAGGGGGAATATGTCCCATATATCTCCAATTTAACTTAATAGCATCGATCTTAGAGTACAATACTCTTTTAGCTTTATTGAGGCATTCATACATGGGAATAATTATGATGCCTTAGGTAATTAGTGATGATAGATCATTTACAAAAGGGAAACTGAAGGGGATGGATGAATTGGCTAGTGAAATGAAAAATGGCTAGGCAATATGTTATGGAATGGGTGAAATCACTTCACTTAGTTCACTAGGGTACAACATAAGTTCATGACCTTCGGAATGATACACTTCTAAGATAGAATAACACCAAGGTAAGATGAAGTAATGAGTAATTGCTTTAAGATTTACTAGTCATTATGCAAGCATAAAAGTAACATCCCATGAAATCATATTGTCATACAAGCCAACATTCGCATCTGACACCATCTCTTCTAGCCACATCCAAGGAACATGGACCATCTAAAAAAGCTGGGAGGATCTCTAACTCATGATCTACAGGAAAGCTACATATCTCATCTTAGGAACAATTGATCAACATATCACCCCTTGCTGAAAAAGGGGTAACACTAGTCTATTGCGATTCTTCATAATGTGGTTGTTTACATGAGTAACCATTCAACCTCCTTTTCATGGTTGGATTACCACACCATTTGGCATATATTGTAATGCCTTGATAGATTGGCATGCTCATCAGTGCATAATGATGACAATTTTCCTTTACTTTTTGCACCAATGTTTCCTAGACTTTGTTTACTAGTCTATTGCAATTCTTCATAAAGTGATTGTATATGTGAGTAACCATTCAACCGCGTACTTTTCATGGTTGAATTCCCACACCATTTGGCATATATTGCAATGTCTCATTAGATTGGCATACTTGTTAGTGCATAATGATGGCAATTTTCCTATACTTTTGGCACCAATGTTTCCTAGACTTTGTTTACTAGTCTATTGCAATTCTTCATAATGTGGTTGTACATGTGAGTAACCATTCAACCTTGTCCTTTTCATGGTTGGCTTCCCACCCCATTTGACATATATTGCATTGTCTCATTAGATTGGCATGCTCATCAGTGCTTAATTATGACAATTTACCTTTACTTTTGGCACCAATGTTTCCTAGACTTTGATTATGTTTACTACTATGTTATGATGTTCATTCTACACCATCATTCAAAGCTTGTTAGGAAAACTAATTGAAACTAAGTTGGCTGTTATTAGAATCATTTTACTCATCTTCTCGAAGTTCTGCTATAATTGCAACAAGCAGTGCCAAGTAATAAATAATTTGTAACCATATATAAAAATGTCTAAACAAATTGATCTTTCAAAATATGGGACAATCCATTCATTAGAAAAATTTTTAGTAACTTTGTACTATTTTCACTGGCAACATATTAAACATAGGAACTTTGTACCACTGAAGTAGATACCTAACACAATCTAGAATGCATATAACACAATATGAGATGAGGCATTTATCTTTAGAGTGTCCTTTGATACCTTGGTTTGTACTCCAGATGCCCTTTCTTCCTCTTGATTTCCCCTACTACCTTCATTCATCTCTTCATCATCTCTTTTTTCACAAAACGTCCAGTGACTCCTTTCATTCTCATCATCCTCACTGTCATCGGACGTTGATCAATTTTTTGTTTTGTTTTGTTCTCTATATCAACGCTTAGGCATATTTTCATTGCTTCAATGTATACATACGGTAGAAGCGTATTTAATTTATTTTGTACTGTGGAATATTCCTTGACCCTACCATTTTAATTTGTTTTCCTTTGGTGGTTTAGTGCATAATTCTTTTCTTATTTTTATTAGTCTCTTTGAAACTTTCTTACTGATCTATTCCTTATTTGTTTTGTGGTAAATATTTCTGCATAAATTTCTTGTATGTTTTAAATTCCCATTTGATTATGTTTCTTGACTTTTCCTGTAAGTCTATTTTACTTCATGCTCTAGTCTATTGCAAACAGTGTTCCACAGGGATGCGTCCCCCACGCTCGCCACGTCCCGGAGATTGTTTACCCCCTTTGTCCCCCTGATATTTTTGTTTGTTTTTCCATTATTTTTACTTTTTACAATCCCTATTTAATACTACTTTGAAAATAAATCAATGTATTCATATTTACATTGCACAATCATGAATATACATCAAATGAATTATTACTTTTGGTATATTTATAATTTTAGAGATGCCCCCCCGTCCCCCATGATTTTCCCCAAAATTTGGGGGTGTCTCCACACGTCCCCAATGTGCGTTTCTCTGCTCCTGCACTCCCATGTCTCGGAAACTTGGGGGAACATTGATTGCAGAGTCTTCTACTTCATGCTTGATTATTGATACTAGTTTATTGCGCTTCTTTGTAATGTGGTTGTAAATGTGAGTAACCATTTATCCTCGTCCTTTTCATGGTTGGCTTTCCACATCATTTGGCATATACTTAATGTCTCATGGGATTGACATTCTTGTTAGCACATAATAATGCCAAATTTCCTTGACTTTTGGCTCAGTTTTTTCCTAAACTTTGATCATGTTTACTATGTTATGATGTTCATTCTACACCATCATTCAAAGGTCGTCGGGCAAAATAGTGGAAACTAGGTTGGCTATTATTAGAATCTCATTTTACTGATCTTCTCAGAGTTAGTTATGTTATAATTGTAACAAATAGTGCCAAGTAATAAATAATTTGAACCAAATATAAAAAATTCTAAACAAATTAATCTTTCATACTATGAGACAATCCATTTATTAGAAAAAAAATGTAGGACCTTTGTACCATTGTCAATGGTAACATATTAAACCTATGAACTTTGTACTACTGAAGTAGATACCTGTCAGTAGACACCTAACACAATGTAGTCAATTCTAATTTAGAATGAGCAATCATAATCATCAAGGGTTTTTCAAAGATGCATGGACATAGTGGATATCTAGAAAGGATTGTCCTTATTTGTAATTGATAATGTATGAAAGTAGAAGGGACCTTATTATATTTTTGGTATTTTTTGTATGTGGGGAGCTATGAACCCCATATATAAATGATCTCTTTTCATGTCTTTAAAACCAAGTTACTGAAAATGACTCTGGAGGTCCCTCGCACTGTCATTCCCTGTTTTAGAGATGAAACACCACCGAACCATCTGCGTGTAGTTTTTTATTTTTCTAAAATGATGTTTCAACATCTGAAAACATTGATCCTGTGTTTCAATGTTCACTTGTAATGTTTCACGATTTTTGGAAACATTTTGAGCACATGCAACAGCATTTCAAGGCAAAAGCACCTAAAAAACATGAAAAGAGGAAAATGATACCAAAAAGCATTTACATTAACCCTAACCATAAAACTGAGTCTAAAAACATATAAATAATGCCTATTGGGCTTCCCCTGAGCACACCAATACTCAATAATTTTTTAGTGTTTTTCTTGTTGGAGAGAGAAGTTGGTGCTGGACTGTTTTTTGCTTGAGAGTTTGAAGTTGACTTCTAGTTCTATTTACGTTTAACCCTCTTCTTGTTGTTTCATCATGTGTAAGTTATCTTGGGAATATCCATGACCTCTTGGCTCTTGTTTTAGCTGAAATTGATCTGTAACTTTTTGAAGTCTTAAGCGGCATTGAAAATAGTCCTCTTTCTAGAACAAGATTACTGACACTGAATAAGGACTTTGCTCTATTCTTGCATCTTGAATCAACATCTTAATCCCTATATTCTGTTCATAAAGGTACCTATAGAGTCTAATATTTGGTGGATTGATGGTGGGCATCTAATCACTTGTCTCTTAGGGGACAGTTTTTTTTCGTATTGCTTGTCTACTAACTTCAACCTATTGAACAGTTTTCAGGTTCATAGCAAAGGTGTCTAAGCTTTGAAGCCATTGCAATCCCAAGACCACATCCACTTCCCTAGTAGGTTCATAGCAAATGTGTCTAATATTTGAAGCCATTGCACTCCCAAGACCACATCACCTTTCTAAAAATCTTCCATATCTGTTTCTCCCCTGTTTTTATGTGATTTAGCTTAATGGAATTTGAACATGGGTCTCCACCAAGTGATTCCAAGGCTATAACCAATTGACCTCACCCATATTACCAATGCATAAAAGGTAATACTTCTTTGAAATGACTACTTTTACATTGAAATATATGAATTGAATACTTTTATATTGAAATATGTATAGATTTGCTTAATTTTTTTATTATCTAAAATAAAAAATAAAAAGTATGAATATGTAAATAAGTGAAGAAAAGGGATCTCGCATACCTTTGACAATAAACACCTTGACGTTTAACTATTATATAAAGAAATAGCAAAATCGACTCGTGCAAGCCCTAATCATTGTTGTAAACTTTTACACCCTAATGGCTATTTTACTATCTCTGAAGTAGATGACACTGACATCTAGAGTGATTAGGGAACTATATGTTACTAAAAGCAACTACATCTAGAGTGATTAACTACATGTTACTAAATGCAACTATATATTACTAAACACAGTTGCAGCAACGAAGCGGAAAACATTCCTATGGCCCTCTTCTTACCTTTTGATATAATATTTCATGAATTTGTTGAATTAATATATTTCTTAGTGATTATGTTAGATTAATATGGATATGATGTTTAAGGAGTATGTTGGAAATATGATATTTAATGAATAAGAATTATTATTGTTATTCATCTCGATGTAGGAATGTTAATTTATTTTTTCCAGTGAATGCCATTATGCTTTTCTATCCTATGATGCTATTGGAACTTTACTATCTTCTATTTCATTTTATGGCGCATCATTATATTAATATTTCAATCCTATAACAAAATGCTTCTCCACATACTAGAACACCACAGATCCTCAGAGTTTTATTGGTTTGATTTCACTTTTAAATATATTTCATCTCAAGATTGAAATTTAAGTATAGTTGCTTAGTATTGAATCATATATAAAAGTAAATTTTTTTTATAGTAAACATTTAAGATGGAGCTTTGATGGGCAATGACTTGACCTGAAGTAATTTGATGACTAATGCTTATTTTCTTCTGTGATCAATTTATTAATTTGCAGGAAAGGTGGAAAAGCTCATACTTTGGACAAGGTTACAGATTTTGAAAGCAATAAGGTAATAGAAGGTTCTCTTTTACTTTATATTTTTGGTCTATATATAGAGAGAGATAGAGATGCAAAGAGGAAAAAAAAGATATATCTTATCCTGCAATTAATTCTATATTCATATAAACACAGTTTATTAGATATGATAAATAAGACTGAAACTCATCAAATGCTTATTCAATGAAGTTTTGGATAATTGATTAATGTAAATAATGGGCTTTTTGTGTATTGATATTTTAGGGCCAAGATAACCTTCTCATGGCGACTACAAACTTGAACACCAGCGCAACTAAGATGATAGATAAAAGGCAATGGTGGGCTAGAAATATACGAAGTCAATTTATCGGTAAAAGAGGGTCTAAGAAAAAAGGTGATAAATCATCCTTTAGAGATGGGGCATCAAAATCTGCTACTGGAGCTGGCATTAGCCTTTGTAATGAGGTTGATGAAATTTAAAGTAATGTAAGAGCGAATGATATTGGTTTTGGTGAGGAGGATAATATTTGGCACATACAAAGCTCAGATGTTGAATGAATGTAAAGTTTATCTGATTCTTAATGGATTGAGTTTTGTAAAGTTAATAATATTTATTTGACTTTTTTCCCTTTCCTTAGTTGGAAGCATATGAGAATAGAATGGTGATTCCTATGTTGGAAGCAATGAGAACAGAATGGTGATTCCCATGCATGATATAAAATGATTACATAGTTCACTGTGCTATGACTTTATTTTGCAACATATTGAAGTATAGCGTTTATGGATTTTCTCTTTGATGACACTATGAGCAAAGCAAGACTTGTTCTAGAATATATATATATATATATATAGAGAGAGAGAGAGAGAGAGGGGCTGTGAGAGATTGGGGAGAAAATGCAAGAAAGAGAGTTTGTAGGTTGAAAAGGACTAGAACCAAAAATATCACAGTGAACTATGCCATGCTTAAAAGAAAGGTTAGTTCAACTATTTTGTTTTTTTTTGATCTTCTTAAAATCATGTTCTATTGATATAATGAATGGCATTGAACTTTATACTTTTTTAATACAAGGTTATTGGACATTTTCTTTTAGTGATCATGTCTTAGTTATATAATTGGCCATTTTTTGTGATTTTTTTTGAAATCACTAATAATTTTGTAAAGATTTTGATGGTGTAGTGTATTTCCTAAATAGATTTCATGGTTAAGAGAGGCTGATTTGTGCAGAAGTATTGATATGTGGGAAAATTATTGTAAACAGTAGTGTGTTTCCTAAATTTATTTCATGATTAAGTGAAATTCCGTTGAAAGAGATTTGTGCACAAGTAGTGATTTATGGGCAAGCTATTGCAACTTAAGTTAGTGTTGCTCATTTGACAATGTTTAGATGAATTTATGTTTGTCCTTGAGATCTTTAAACGGTGGTTTCTTGTAAAAGGTGAATTGTTTTGACTAACATAGATTTCTTTTCAAAAAAAAAGGATGGATTGTTTGTGGCATGTAGAAGGGTGGTTTCACAAAAAATGGTAGTTTCAAGGATTGAAATGGGTAGTTTGAAAGCCATCAAGGATGGCATAAATATATATAAAGGTGGTAAGATGTTATATTGAAGAGGAAAATTTAAGGCCTACAAATGATTGTGTGGTGACCTACAAAGTGGGGATTGAAAGCATTAAGGCTATTTATTGTATGTCCTATTGACGAAAACCTTGTAAATGGGTGCTTAATCATTTGTGAGACCTAAAGTGATAGTGAAACCCATATTTTGTGTTTTTGTTGTCAAAGCGCCAAGTTGTTTCACCTCAAATAAAAATTAAGGGAGGATGTTAAAATAGTAGTTTTTATGTGAGTCATTTTTATTCATATTAGGTTAAAGTGGTTAATGTAGTGGTTCTAGTATTTGTGGTTATGCATGTTTTAGTGGTTGTTATTGTATGTGGCCTAATCAATGGCTAAGGTCCATGGTAATTGCATCAACAATGGTACTGGGTGTACTATTGACTAATTGCTAAATCAAGATGGTGAGTAGTGAAGGTTGATGGCTAGCTCCACCAACTAATCCCTGTAAAAGTAGTGACTTGTTGTTGGAAGGCTAAGTCAATTCACATTGTAGACACACACCGAATTGAGTCATGGTGGAGTTGATGCCCAAGGATCCAAATCTCTTACCTAGGTTTTGAACTCTAATGCCCATTAAAAAGGCACCTAAGCAATGCAATAGTATCACACCAATATTGCGTGTTAATAAATTATATTGTGTTTTGTTGTGTGCGATTTCTATATTGAATTAAGTTTCTTTTTGTGGTATTCATGTTAAATGGCAATGCTATTTTTATACCTCAACTTTTTAGTTTAAGTTCTTTTAGTAAATTGTACATGCTTAAAACTATGTAAGCTTAAAACTAACTATAGATAGAGTTTGTTCTTCATAAAGAAAATTTAATAATATTATTGATGAAAACCTCAAATAAAATTTCATTTTTTCCGAACTCAAATATAAAGGTATTTAGTAATGATGCCTTTAAATATGAACTATGTTAGGGGTGTTATTCCAAATCATAGTAGCTTCTGTAGTGTTCTTGTCGTGGTTACTAGCATGATTCTTAAAGTCCATTATTTCGAATATTGACATGCGTTCCCTCCAACTTGAATGGATGTAAAGGTCTAGATAATTCTACAGTGTATGATAATGAGTGATTGCAACATTGATCATGTCCACTTGTTGTGGAGACCAATGAATGCGTCCAATCCACTATTGTTTGAGGGATTTGTGCTCCCAAGGCGCAAGACCAATTGAGAAAGTAGTTGATCTCTTATAAAGTTTGATTTTGATTTTAATCTTTTAGAGCATGAAAATTGTCTCCATGTACTCGGAGGCATTTTTAAAATTGCCTCCAACATCAACAACTCAAACTCAAATTTAACCCATTATATATGGTGAAATAATTTAACACAAATAATGTTGGCATTTTGATATTTCTAGCTTAATAAATTGCTATTATTATGTACTAATTCACCATTCAAGATAATGTAAGATCAAGATCAAGGCCCTATTTAGTAAGTGCAAGATTTACCAAAAATAATATTTTCTATTATTTATTGATCCACTTTGGTAACACCTAAATTCTTGATATGAAAGGTATAGGCAATTACGATCAACTTCAGACATTGAAGGAGTTAATAGGGGGTTCATGTATTTTCATTGGGTGAACCAAGATCTAAGCATATCTACCCTTATTTACAACATACTTATGTTTGGAAAAATAAAAAGGAAAATGTAAAATAATATGCCATGAATTGTAAGAGTTGACATCCCCACCTTTTGCCTTAGCACTTATAGTGAAGATACAACTTGCTTTAATGATAGGCCAACTTTTATCGATTCCCACTTCAACTAACATGAAGAAAAAACATAGATCAACTAAATTCACAACCTGTACATTCCAATTTTATTCATCGTTCTTTGTACCCATTCATAGATACAAGAAGCATCTATTCTAATCTCTTGAGAACTCATATTCTACAACAGTGCACATAAAACAATGAGTTTTGAGTAATTTTTTTGATATGCAAAGCTTCAATAATGAGAGGTTGTGTCAAGTATATTATGCAAATCTCCAATCAACTAATGTGTGTAAATGAGAGCGATAGATTAACTAGTGTTTACTTTTGAGAGGGAGAATACTAACTCAAAGGATACTAGAACTTCTTTTCTAGTGGACCCTATGATGTATACCAAAACTATTTGTGAGAGTGGGTTGTTGCAAGTCTAGAATTACATGGAGGGTCATGTTTGAACTGAACATTTTACGTTTGGATGTAAGTGTCCATTGCGATGCCGATTGAGTGTACCATTTGTATGTATTGTACTAGCGAAAGCCTAGTGGATCACTCTTTGAGTATTTAGTGTGACCCCCTTGTTTCCTAGGTTAAACGTGACTACAAGTCCCTTAGAATTTACAAACCAAACTGAGGTAGTACCCACTAAGTGCATATGTTTCAGCGGTAAAGAGTTAATGTAATAGGGATTGTCTTAACAATAAAATATAAGTACTTGGGATTCCATATCTATGTTGACATTTTATGTGGTTTTATGTATTGGGTTGCAAGCTGTCTTTAATTAGCATAGGGATCATATGATTAAATGCATGGTAGAATCTTGATCCAATACATCTCCAAAAAGTAGATGAAGTAAAACTCCAAATTGGCTCTCGAAGGATTGAGAACATAGTCATTGAATTTGTTATTTGGATATTGAGAGTTTTTGGAATGATAATTCTTTGAGTAAGTGTTAACAAAAGACCTCTAACATCACGATTTCCAATACCAAAAATAATGATCCGTCAATGATCCAAATTATTGAATGTAGCGAGCCTTATGCTTTTCCCATAAAATTGAATACCTAAGATTTTGTGACCATAAAAGTGACTAAAATTTCAATGTAGTTCAATGTCAATAATCAGGATTGGTGACGATGGATTAAATTTTTTTGTGGAAGGACTTCCACAAAGAGTGAAGACCATCCAGATCCTTTTAGTAATTATAATTATAGATGTTTGTAGAAAGAATCAAAGTAAGCTATAAGGGTTGGTAGGTCTACCAAACTCAATTCCACCGATGTAAAGATCAACTTGATAGCTTAAATTAAAGATGAGGCATATATTTCTAAATGAGAGGGCTCATCATTTCCATGCCACCCAATATTAAATGAATTCATAGATCAACTACGTGTCTCTAAAAAATAAGAGAGCCAATTGCTCTAGCCATGAGTGTAGAAATAATAGCTCCAATGTTATGAAAAAATATGCTAAGAAGAAGCACTGTAAATAGATCTTGCTACTAAGATAATTCTAACATTCATACATAGGAAAAATAGAGAGAAGGATAGAGACTGAATCACATGAATGAAGAGTTGAATATTGGAGTGTATCATTCCATTGAATAATGATGAATAATAGTGTACATAAATAGTGCACCCCTCATAGGTAAAATCAATATTGGAGACAACTCATCAAGCTTAGAAAGGCAGGCTTACTAAATATGATAAACCCCAGAGGTGGCTAAAGCACTTCCCAAATCAGTCAAGAACCTCAGGAATTAGAAAAAGAATGAGTGAGTAGTCAAGAGTGATGGAAAGACATGCTAATCTTGGAAAATAGAGAGAACATCATCAAGGATGGGTTGACAACAAAAGATACCAGTTTCCTAGTTGACTAGCTTGACCTTATCCACAGAAAAGATGGATAAAAGCATAATAAGGCAGAATCTGCAAGAACGCACATTTACTAATTCTGGGAGTCAATAAAGTGGTCAATATCAACCCATAATCAGAATTAAGGAATTCCTGAGGTATAGATGGCAAGTGTTGACTTTGTAGTGCAAGTGGATGCCAACTATCTAAGCTAGTGGGTAGGAAATTAATCAAAATTGATTAATTATTTTATCCTAAGTTGTGAGTGGGTTTATAATATTCGAACACCCCCCTTTAAGTCTGACTTTATGATGATATACATATGCATATGGATGCATATAGGGCCTAGCAACAAGGCTATGGTCACCCTTTAACGATTATTCATCTCCAGAAAAGTGAGGAAAGAGACAAAACCACATGGGGAAAATCCTACCTCAAGAAAGGACAAGGCATAGAATTTGAACAATATGACTTCAACATATCTTTATCTTCACTTGAATGAGCTGAGAGAACTGCTTCTGGAGAAAGACTTGATGAAGAGGCTTGTCGACTCCATGCTCATGCGCTAGAGTGTAGAATCCGTAAGAAGGAAGAGGAGAGACTCCTGGTATCTCATCGATTGATGAAGTAGGAGAATTATCTGATCTACAAACAAAATCTGAAATGGAAAAGAGATATGTGCATACTCCTCCCCAAATATTACAAAAATTAAGACAATTTGTTACACACTCAATTCCTTGAATAACTGTAAATTTGTGATGTGAATCACATGTCATTCTTTCAGTCTGATGTAGCACCTTCCCAGATCTGATATTAGGCTGATAAAACTTTGAAATATCAGAAACATTAGCATATGGAACAACAAAGACAACGGATTTAGTGACTCCATGAGGATATAGGGCTAGACTAGGAAAACTATGAGCAACTGGGGAAAACTAACAAGTGTAAAAATATGAATGATGAATGGACTTGACATATGAACCATAGGTGTTTATAAAAGATCCAAAAATGTGTAATATCAGTCCAAATATGACTAAGGTCATGGATAACCAACCGGTGAAATATAGACAAGATTTCAAACCATGTAGTATAAGTAACACTGCATAAGAGACCAATGGGGAATCAATTGGTGAATTTGGGATTTGTATAGTCTTAGGAGTATTCATAGGTATGGTAGATGTTATGGATGGTGGTATAAATGGTGTCATGAAATGTATATAGACCTACAAACATGCTTCTAAATCATAATTATGGAGTGAGAAAGAGCTGCTTAAAGACAAGTCAGGATCTAGTGAAAAATCACAACTATTGAGAGATGGATTTAGGCGATTGATAGGTGGATTATCAAAGAAAGGATCTGATATTTCTTATTCTGATATATCAGAAAATGATTCTATATCAGAGACACAAGGAAATAATTTTACTTTGGAACTCAAGGCATAGTTTATATCACCTTGGAACTGCACACGATGACAGTGTTCTGAGGAATCAACAGGCTTCTCTAGCTCATCCGGAACTTCGATGTTATGTTTCTCAAGAAGATGAGACATGATGTCCATATTATTCTTGAAACATTTCTTCTCTGGATGAAATCCATTGCTACAATAAGAACAATTGGATGTGCTCCCTTTCTTCTTAACCTTCTTCATCATTAGGCTTCGAACTTTCATCTTCAATTCCTAACTTTGCCTTTTTCTCTTTCACAATTTGCTTTTCTTTGGATTTGGTATTCTTGCTTCCTTGAACTATGAGAGCATGATCCTTTCCATTGGAATATTTAAGAGAACTCATTTAGATCATTTTGTCTTGGTCCTTTGTTAGTGAATCAAACAAAGTACACAAAGAAGACATTTTCCAATTAGAAACAAACCTAGTAGCATGAAAAGTAGACACAAAAACATAGTATTCAGGACCGAATTTAGAAAGAATGGAAAGGATTAATTGATCATATTTCTTTTCAATCCCAATATGTTTGAGCATTAGACTCCAAATAGAGACTCAAGTTTGGTCCATACTTGGTTTGGAGTGGTCAAACCATCTAGATGAAAGAGTAAATAAGGATAAATAGAGAGGAAAAGCAATCCATAGGCTTCATCCAACCTATTATGCCACTTATATTTTTCAATCACAGCATTGGGATTATTCTCTAAAGCTAGAGTAACTCTGTATAGTCCCTTATTGCACAATAGAATGCCAATTTTGGCTTTCTATTCGTGATAGTTGAAGGGAATCAAGATGATAGCTAAAGGATAATCCATACTGTTGAGTTGATGCGCTCAAGAAGAAACTCTCTACAACTTGCAAAAACAAAACTAGGAGAAAATCTTGTAAGCTTAGATCAAGCTCTTTTTCAAAGAGGGATAGGAGACTATATATGCTCCTCAATTCTATAGAACTTGAGAAACCTTGCGCTATGATACCATGTAGAAATAATAGCTCCAATTCTATGAGAAAATATGCTAAGAAGAATCATTGGAAATAGATATTGCTACTAAGATAATTCTCACAAGCATACCCAGGAAAAATAGAGAGAATAATAGAGACCGAATCACATGAATGAAGAGATGAATATTGGAGTGTATCATTCCATTGAATAATGATGAATAATAGTGTACATAAATAGTACATCCCTCATAGGTAAAATCGAGTTGTATTGGAGACAACTCATCAACCTTAGAAAACTAGACTTACTAAATATGATAAACCCCCATAGGTGGCTAAAGCACTTCCCAAATCAGTCAAGAACCTCACGAATTGGAAAAAGCATGAATGAATTTTCAAGAATGACGGGAAAACATGCTAATCCTAGAAAATGGAGAGAAAATCATAGAGGATGGGTTGGAAACAAAAGATACCAGTTTCCTAGTTGACAAGCTTTACCTTATCCACAGAAAAGCCAGATAAAAGTAGAATAATGAAGAATCTACAGAAAAACACAATTACTAATTCTGGGAGTCAATAAAGTGGTCAATATCAACCCAAAATAAGAATTTAATAATTCCTAGGGTATAGATGGAAAGTGTTGATTGTAGTGCAAGTGGATGCTAACTATCTAGTCTAGTGGGTAGGAAATTGATCAAAATAAGTTAATTATTTTATCCTAAGTTGTGAGTGGGTTTATAATATTCCAGCAATGAGCTCTAGCTTAACACTAGACTCTCACACATCTTGATTTCCACCCTTCAAAAGAAGCTTAGTTCTAGTAATATGACCATTTACCAACCAAGAGAGCATCATTTGAAGCATATTTTTCTTTAATGAGGCCTCTTGATTGAATCCACAATAGTTTTTTTGTAAGGTATTTGTAAGTGTCCATGTGTGCTCCCTAAAAGTATAGAAACATCTCCTTTAATACTTACAGCACCACATATCCATGGGAAAGATATGCCCTTCCACGAAAAAATTTCTCTACACAAGTATTGTCCTCGAGAGATCACCAATACAAGAATTTCAACATGCACAAAATTTATAAAAATGAGCAAACATATTGAAACTTGTAACCCCCACCTAAGTAGGGTGTTGGATAGTTTGTATAGTAGTATCAAAGTAAGGTTTAGATCGCAAGGCGTTTAGAAACACCTCTAGAAACTAAAGAACACTTGCAACAAGAAAACCAACTTTAGTGTATGAAACATTGGTGGATGGATGAGATTCATTGGATGAAAATACTAGAGAAGAGATGAAACACCATCAAATAATACATGAGACGATAGTAGAGTGATAAGAAACCTTAATTGGCGAATGTGTAGCTTGTGTGAGGGTATTGAACGTATCTTGATATATGTCAACTAATTTGTGGAAAAAGTTATAAATTGAGCTATGAGTGGAAAGACGCTTGTTCATATGCACACTAGAGAAGTAATTATCAATATTTAATTTTGATATGGGATGTACCTTCATAGGTGGCCATAAGCCAAATGCATTCAATGAACTAGATTTGGAAGCATAATTCTAGATGTTCAAGGAACCTATTTTTGATGGAGATCTGAGAAGGATAGGAAGATAAATATTGGCTTCTTGAGATAAACAAATATTTTCAACTCCATGCTACAAAAACACTAAGTGTTAGAACAACATGTCTTGCTAGTTCGTCACACCTCTAAATATTTTGGAGACAAACGATCAACAATTGTTATTCGACTAGAAGAGTTGAATGAGCGATCGATTGATGAGTTGACTAGTTAGATTGATGGATGGATGGAGGAGTCGACTAACCAACCAACAGGTTGGGAAATTGAAACAAAATGTTGACTATGGCACAAACATTGTAGAAATCAAGGAGGCCATTATGTGCTATGTTAAAAAGTTGTACCTTTGACAAGTGTTCCCATTGGTTTCTTGGTGTCTAGCAAAAAGGGGAATGTCCAAAATTGGCCCTAAGACATTGATTTTATGAGATATAAAGTTAAAATGACTTTATGAGATATAAATTGAATTTTTGAACATATTAAATGAGCAAGGTGACTTAAATGTTTTAAAGTTGAGATAAAGTGATTTTCTCTCAACCATTGATCTTGACGATGAAGGATATCATCTCAACCATTGGATCTTAGGTTTAGGTCATTCTCATTGAGATGAACAAAAAGGTGATTTGAAGGGTTGAAACACCATTTCATTCTTCATGACAATTGAAGAGAGAGCATTGAAGATAAAGCAAGAAGAAAGAGGGATCTTGATAAGGGTGCAAATCCCAAGATTTAGCAGGGCACACAAAGAGAGAAGTACAACAACAACATTAATAAATACATTAAAGTTTCTAATGGTCTGTATAGTGAGAATCTTGCATTCCATACAACTTGATTCTTGCATAGAAATCGAGAATAATTTTTGGATGCAATTCAAGGTGTTTTCTATACTTTACAATGATCGTACAATACTTGGAAGATGGCACCAAAATCGATGTTGATTGCTGAGATAACAAACAATACAACGATACAATCTATAGTCAAATTGAGGCACACAAATCAAGAAGATAGGAGGAGTGAGATAAGTACAAGTGTTTTAATGCTGACCGTGCAGATTGTAAAGTTTGAGAATTTTCGGACTTTTGGTCTAATGAAGAATCTCTCTCATTGATTTCCCTGTAAGGGTTTTTCCAAGGGATATTTGCCCAAAAATATTTGAGTTCATTTCCTATGTGTGTGCATTTAATTTTCTGTTCTAGTTGTGTAACCGACTTCATGTGCTTCTTGTTATAAAATTTTGTTTATGATAATGACATCTATAGTAGAGACAAATACGTGGGTTGGGCATTAAACAATGGTGTTTTCTCAGACTTGAAATCAAGTTGGGGTTTGAATTTTTTTACATGATATGACCCAAGTATGTGGATACTTTTTTCCTCACTTTGACTCGAGACATGGTTACATTTTTGTGCTATAAAAAGATGACCCTATGGGTTGAGTGATGACGATGAATTGTGGCTAAAGAACAATGCATTTTCATGTATTGTCAATTGTGATATGTTGCACTTAAGTGATGAAAGGGTGTCTATCGACATCACTTCTTATTGGAAAAATGAGCTCTCTAGTATTTCTAATTCTTTGGTTTCTCCAATATGGTATCATAGTTGTTGGTTTGAATCACAACTTGTTTACAAGTCATTTGAGGTGTTGACTAGACATGAACTATTCTCTTGTCTATCTTCCATGGTAGGGTAACCCACATGATTAGTAACTTGAATAACCAATATTGAAAGAGCCACACGTTACAACACACTCTAATTATGCATTCTTATATTTGAAGCAGTCCAGAGAGCCATTGTTTTCCATGCCTTGGTACATAGTTGTTTGCAATTGCCTGTCTTGCTCCATGTTGCATGCTTCTCCCTCCACTTGCATTTCCCCCAAGTGATTTTCCAATCGATTCTACCACCTTGCATCAAAGAGAAGTGTAATTGAGGTTGTATTGAGTATCAACCAATTCTCAATTGGCGTTGGCTTTGTTTTCACTTAAGTTTTAGTGCCCAGTTCTTCTATTGGCTCGACTTCATGAGGTAGGCTAGGCCCGAATTCTCTCCATGGCAAGGTAACCCACATAATTGGAAACTTGTATAACTAAGTTTGAAAGGGCCACAACAAACTCTACTTATGCATTCACCTCTTTAAGGTAGTCCAGGGAGGCATTGTTTTGCTCCAACTTGCATGCTTCTCTCGTTGCTTCCATTTCCCCCAAGCGATTTTGCAACAAGTCTTCCACCTTACAGATTGTGGGGTAGTGTAAATGAGGTTGTCTTATGTATCAACCCATTCTCAATTGTTGGTGTTTGAGGTTCCATTTTAGGGCCCAAACTAATGTTACCAGAATATGAATTGACAAAAAATTGGCGAGCCTAAAGAGAAAAGAGTTTGAATTGGATCAAGAAAAAA
Source organism: Pseudotsuga menziesii (assembly GCA_001517045.1). Taxonomy (NCBI): domain Eukaryota; kingdom Viridiplantae; phylum Streptophyta; class Pinopsida; order Pinales; family Pinaceae; genus Pseudotsuga; species Pseudotsuga menziesii. The sequence goes on from LPNX011166148.1 coordinate 849,189, forward strand.
ATGGCAAGTACAAAAAATAAAGATATACACATATTTTGAATTAAAATAAACTTTTTCCATTAATAGTCACTATTTATGACTTTCCTTCATAACTGCGTCTAACTTCCCAAAACAACAAGCAAAATGAAGAACAAGAAATGAGGGAAACCAACAAAAATAGGATTTCATAGGAAATTTGGGTGGCAATCAGAGTTGACTTGCGAGTCAAAATCGCGATTTTGAATCTGTTAAACGAGTGAAACTCAGTCAACGTCAGTTTAAATTTTTCTGAACTAAATTGGCTTGCTTTGAGTCAAATTCTCGATTTTTTGAGTTTGACTCGTGATTCCTGTTACTATGACCCAAATTCCCAAGCTTCTCTTGTTAGTGTGCATCAACAACATTGAAATTTACTTGTATCCATTAGCACAATGGTTGGAAAAGAGGGGAGAGGGTTTGTAGAGGACTAAGGCTAATAACTCGATGAGGGGAGAGGTGTCACAAATATGTTTAAATAGGATGTTTGGTAGTAGAGGAGGGTTGCAAATGTTTTCAAGGGAAGAGGTGTTGCAGGTAGGTGGAGGAAATTTAGTTGTAGAGGAGTGTAGAAAATATTTGTAAGGGTGTGAGAGAGGGGGAATGGGGGATGGTGTCAAGGAAGAGGGAGTCAAATTATTGATTTTTCGAGATTGATTCGTGATTCTTGTTACTATAGCCAAAATTCCAAAGCTTCTCTTGTTAGTGTGCATCAACAACATTAACATTTACTTGTAGCCATTAGAACAATGGTTAGGAAAGAGGGGAGAGGGTTCGTAGACGATTGAGGCGATGATATTTGTGAGGGGAGAGGTGTCACAAATGGATGTAAATAAGATGTTTGGTAGTAGAGGAGGGTTGCAAAGGTTTTCAAGGGAAGAGGTGTTGCAGGTAGTTGGAGGCAATTTAGTTGCAGAGGAGTGTAGAAAATATTTCTAAGGGTGTGGGTGAGGGGGCATCGGGGATGGTGTCAAGGAAGAGGGAGTCAAATGGGTGAGGGAAGGAGGTTTCCATGCTAGAGAATATGCATGGTTTATCAAGGTTTTCATAGGTGGATGGGGGTCCTCCTTAAAACAATACCAACTTGTGACACCCCTTGCCATCTTGAGTTCCTTTTCTAAGAAGGTCTATGATCACCCGATGTGCTTGGTGGTCGTTTTTGAATATTTTGAGCTCTGAAGGATGATTTTTACTTTTCCTAGGGTCACTCGTAGGTTGGCCATTACATACGTGTCTCTGTTTATATGATGCTTGACATGAAACCGTTTATGTTGATTTCCCAATAAGTAAAAAAAAACAATTCATCTCTTCAACATTTGCTATTAGTTTATATTCATAGATGTCTATGATTTTTTTTAAACATTGTTGAGGTTTCTAGGTTTTTTTCTTTGGGGTTTATGAGTTGATGGGTATCAAATACATGAAGGATTTTACCTAAGACAATTAAAAGTAAGTTGATTGTACCTATCCATACTACACAAGAAATTGCTGAACTTTGTACTACTGTTGAATTCCCATAAAGCAGAGGACAACATGGAAAAATCTTGCTACTATGGTAAACATAAATTAAACTAGGATAATCCTATATTCCTTGTTAAGAAGCCGATACACATCTATATTCTTGTGATGGTATAATCCTCTCGAAGCAATCCATATTTAAAATACTGTGAACAAGAGAAACATGGATAATGGTTGCTAAAGATGCTTGAGATATCATTCAACACTAAATATGAATATTGGGCCCCCTGTGTATAATGTGACACAAATATAGAAGGGTTAATAAAGGTTTGCAATTTGCATCACACTCTTTTGATCTATATGGTTTGTTCATGTTGTATTCCAAAAGTTGCAAAGAAGAGGAAGGAGTACTAATCAACTTCTCTCGTTTTCAGGTGTTAGACAGTCTTCTTCATGATGCAAACAACAATTTAGAAACATTTATATTTTGTTCTCAGACTCTGAAGACAAAGGTATGATTATCTTGTTTAGTTTCTTAGTTAACTTGGTTTCTTTAAATTGCCTTATGTCTCTATAGCCGATGTCAAATTTAGAAGTTAATCTATGAACATATCTTGGCATGTTTATGTCATTATTATATTGAATTCCTGTTCTCTTGGTTTTATTATAGATCCAATGAGACTTTGAGGAGCTACCACCCGCAACAATCGTTTCCTTACTTGACTCTTTAAAGGTGAGTGCACCTTATTGATTTGCAATAGTCATGCATTATCTTAGCTTGTTATTTTATATAGTTTGAAATCATATGCACTAGCTTGTTATTTTGTATAGTTTGTTATCTTAACTTATTTTTTGATATAGTTTGAAATCATGTTTACTGGCTATCCATATTACCATATTATGTCCTTCATGATTGTATAATATTTAAACAATGTTTACTAGCTATACATATTAAAGGACAAAGTGCATTTCCCTATTGGGAGACACAATAATTTTGCTACTTATTTTCCCATGTTGATTTTAAGCTCTTTAATCCCCCTACGGTCAACAACCTAGGATTTATATTTTTAAATTTTATTACATCATCAACATATGCTTAAGATGTATAATAGTCAACAAGTATCTCTCATGTCCAATAACCATACAATATTAGTATCCCATCATATGTTTATAACTAGGATGTTGCCTAAAACCCAAATATTGACTCCTACATTTTGCTAAATGTGGGAAATCATTCAAGAAGATAATTGAACCTGCAGCAAATAAATGTTAAGTTAAAAGAATGTAGAAAATAATAGGGAGCAATTTTATAGTTAAATTCAGGTATGGTTATAAAGGGTTTATCCCTGCCAAAGCTCATTTTATGATACCTTTAGAGTTGAAACCACATTCAAAATCAGGTTTAGGATTGTGGATTGATGCAACATTCTTATTTTCCGTGGGAAATGTATTGGAGAGATTTAGTTTGCTCAAGAAATTGTGAAACTTTTCATTAACCCAAAATTACACTTCAATTGTGTTGAAGTTAAGCTAAATTCTGAGGTTTCCTACTGAGACTGAAGTCCTATTTTGTATCTAGCTATTCTTAGGTTTCTTGTCTTCATGTGACTACTTTTGATTTATGGTGTTTTGTTCTTGACACCAACTCAATGGTGATTTGATAAAAAATGTCATATTTCTATGTAAAATTTCCTAACATACATCTACATTATCTTGATTACATTATAGGATTTGAATTGGTTAGCATATATCTAAAGAAGGTTAGAGCCATACGATTTGAAGTGGTTGGCATATATCTAAAGAAGGTTAGATCCATTTAGATTACTTTCTTAGGTCTCTCAAGTAAAAAACAATGTTGGGATTATTAGTCTTTTCTTATAATTACAAATGATGCAGTCTTGGTGTTAATATTGCCCCTTTCCCCAATTCTTAAAGGGTTCTAGATCAATGAAAGAGAGCCTACTTTACAAGCAGGAGCTTGAAGGTTCGATTCCTTTGTGCCCTAATGATATTGCAATATTGATATTTTAAATAAAATATATTTTATTATGATTTATTAGGGCTACAATGGGGGTTCTAAACTAACTTCATATGCCACTACGATGGGGGTTCAAAACTGCCCTTGTATGTTAAAACAAGGGGGGTTTAAAACCCCCCCTGTAGGTTTATATGAGGGGGGTTCATAACCGCCCCACAAAGGTTTGTAAAGAGTTTTAGGGGGGATTTCGAACTGCCTTCGTAGGTACCTATGAGGGGGGTTTATAACCACCCCCAAAGGTTTGTAAAGAGTTTTAGGGGGGGTTTCGAACCACCTTCGTAGCTACCTACGAGGGGGGTTTATAACCGCCCCCAAAGCTTTGTAAATATTTTTAGGGGGGGTTTTGAACCGCTTTCGTAGGTACCTACGAGGGGGGTTTATAACCTCCCCAAAAGTTTTGTAATAAATACTTTTAAGGGGGGTTTTGAACTTCCCTCGTAGGTACCTACAAGGGGGGTTTATAACCGCCCCCAAAGGTTTGTAAAGAGTTTTAGGGGGGATTTCAAACCGCTTCCATAGGTTCCTACGAGGGGGGTTTATAACCATCCCCAAAGTTTTGTAATAAATAATTTTAGGGGGGGTTCTGAACCGCCCCCATAGGTACCTACGAGGGGGGTTTGAAACCGCTCCCGTAGGTACATACGAGGGGGGTTTGTAACCGCCCCCAAAGGTTTGTAATAAGGAATTTTGACGGGGTTTGGAACCACCCCCATAGGTGTCTATGAGGGGGGTTTAAAACCTCCCTTAAAAGTCACTTTTTTTTGGGGGGGGGGNGAGTTTTAGCATCGGTGCCATCAGGGGCGGTTTTGTAAAGACCGCATCCAAAGCCAAAACCTCCCCCAAAAGTGAATTTTGGAGGCGGAAGGAAACCACCCCTAAAAGTCAAATTTGTTGTAGTGATGCACATGAAGTAAGTGGTAGATAACCTCTAGGCATGTCCCCCATACTCTAGTACAGTGATAATAACTTACCAAGTTAGGAAATATGACCAAATAGAGTATATTGGACAAAGGAGGATTAATTAATCCTAACAATAAGTTCATTGGATTAAGGTGTATTATGTTGAGCTACTATAAGAGGTTTGAATACTAGTTCTTTTATACATATAAATATACTTATGTAAGGATCATACTAGAGTATATAATGAGTAATCAATGAGACTAACCAATTTGGTTGTTAGTTATATTAAGAAAAAAAAATTGCTACCCCACTTCCCAAAATAGTAAGAAGGAAGTTGGGTATGTTACAAATGGTATCAGAGCAAGTTTAAAACACTCAAACCTAATGGACTCGCATGCATTCAGGTATGCTGTAAATTTTTTGAATAATTGATTATTTGAATATGAAATTTAATGTTTACTTATTGGAATGCTTGTTATCAAAAGAATGTTGTTTGATATTATGATCGTCAAGGCATGTGAACTAGTTCGCTTAGAATCATGTGCTTGAATGCATGAAGTTTGTTGCATAAACTGAAAAGCGGAAATATAGGCATAAAGAGTGAAGTGTTGTCTAAAGATCAACAAGATGATATGTTTGATTTCATTAGATTGTAAATATTTGTGCATGAGACAATGAATGCATGACCATGCTAACAGTAGCTTTGACTGTTGAACCTATGCAAAAACATTTTTATGCTATTGTACATGCATAATGTAGAGTAGTGCAAATCTATGTAAAAATTGCTGAAAATTTTGTTTAAAAGGTTAGGTGCATGGTACTTTTACATTGGGTCAAAAGACATTGAAGATAAGACATGATGAAGTAGAGTTAGTCATAACACCAAGAGTTTAATGTAAACCCAAGCTTATATAAAGTAAGATATGAATTTTGTTTAAGGTGTAAGTCAGTGAAAAATAATTACGATTAAGTTATCGAAAAAAATAATGCATTATGCAAAATAATATACTATTGTATCAAAAGTATATGGGAATTCAAAAAAAGTAATGAGATGTATAGTTTGTTTTATGGGATTTTGATGAAAATAATTTCTTGTGAGAATTTGTGCGTGAAGAATGCAGGTATACATGACAACAAGAAGCACTGTTGAGTGAGAATCGAGAGATAACTAAAAGCAAAATATAAATTATGCAATGGAAAAAGGTAACATCTAGAATCAATATGATTCCTTGTTTATTACAGAAGGTTAGCAAGATGTTATCATTTAATTAAACCATTGTATTACAGAAAAAACATAGTTTATATGACTTGATATGTCAAGAATATACTTTGTAAGAAGTTTTGAAAATTTCTATTGAAATACTTGAGTGTGGTAACCATAGCATTTTAAAGAATGACCAGTTGTGTATATGGCATATCTGTGATAAGGAAATTGATTCATAGAATGTTTGAATTGGTTTTTACATGCATAAATACTAGAAGTGCCAAGTTATGCATAGTGATAATGTGTTGTTTAGACATGTTGGATGTGAAATGATGTTAATCAAGTCTTGGAAGAATTAGATAAATATGTTTTGATGTTGAGCGAGTAAGCTCTGGAGCATCAAGATTATTGAGTTACCATGTTAAATGGCGTTGAGCCGATGGGCTCAGGAACATCAAGAATGTGTTGATGTATTTGTAACTTCAGAATGTAATCACTTGTATATCTTATATTGTACCCCGATGTTCCTATCGGGAGAATTAGTTGTATTTCATTATACCCCGATGTTCCTACCAGGAGAGTCATTAATATAATAAAGTCATGTAAAGTCAATGAGTTTAACCCTACGTTGTAATTCAGGGAAATAGTCCCCACAATTGAGTTGAGGTTAACCCTCCTTGTTGATTAGGGGGGCAAAGTCCCCACAGTTGAGGCGCACTAGGGTTATTAGACTCTCCTAGAGATGTCGGCCCTGGTAAGTAATTGTCAAGTCAGAAACTAGTATAAATAGAGAGTGAGACTCTCTATTTGTTATATACACTCACTCAACTGGGGCGCATGAGTGAGAGAGGAAGTGTCGACACAAGTGAGAGAGATCAGTTGTCGGAGATCATCTTTCTATCTTTGGGTTTTACTGCTGCCATTGGTGCTCATTCTATCTCTAAGGAAGTTGCAGGGTTTTCTCCTTTATGGTTTCCTTGAGGAAAATCTTTGTGTCTATTGTCTCTTGTGATTGATTGTTGTGCATGTTATTCTCTCAGATAAGATCCTAAGATCATATTGCTTAAATGATAAAAATATAACATGGTATCAGAGCTAACCTGAGAAGAAGACACTGTGCAGCTGCAGAAGCTAGGGCTTCTTACTTTTTGTGTCTCTCTCCACAATCCATCAGCAAAAGGAGGCTAGGATAACTCTCCATTGAAGGGCGCATCTTTCTATCGAAGCAAAATTTGATTCTTGGCATTTTTCGTTTTTGCTATGGGAAATTAGGGATTTTTACAGAAGAGGAATTTTTGAGTGGTCCCAGCATATGATTGCTCTCCTCATAAAAATAGAAGTTTAGATACCAAGATCAAAGTTTTTGGTTGAGTAAAAATATGGAAAAGTTAAACCTTAGTTTGACCTCGGGCCGAAAAAACCCTAAAATACTAAAACTGGTAGTTTTGGTACAGTCGCTATATCTTAAGATTGAATATGTATTAAGGGCCGAAATTTTCACAGGCTGAAGATACATCAGCCTCAGATTCACTATATTCTGGGAGATATGATTCCTCCAAATCAGGGTTCCAGCCTCTTCCAAGATTCATCCCTAAACAAGACACCTAGGGAGAATTGCTTCTATTTTGGGCTACGAAGGTCCAAATGAAAATTTTCAAGATGTTCCAGATAGGGCACAGACTATACTTTTTGTGGTAAATGTTTCAGACCCTGATGATGAAACAAGAACACGTGGTAGTCCATACAAGTTCACTATGTTGAACAGTTTTGAAATAAGTCACCTTGGGAAAACTATCATAAGTCCCAATTGGTGAAACAAATTCTGCTCAAACCTGTGGTTTTGGAAAAAGGACAGATGAGTCTACCTCAGTACGAAATTATAGATACAGAGGAATAGTAATTTCATAGATACCGCATAAACAATATCAGGCATTTATGTAGAGGAAATTGGAAAACTAGGGCTTCTTGTTTCGGGAGCTTCCCTCCACTGTTTTCATAAAAAGGAGTACATTGGACAGCTCACCTTGAAGAGGACCATATTTCTATCCAATCAGATATGAAATATTCCAAGTTTTGAAAATTATGGTTTCTCTGACAAACCCTAGATCAGCCAACTCCGGAACCAGGATGGACACCTCAAATTGGTAAGATCTAATCTTTTTCTATTTACATTTGAGGTTCTCATTTCAAAATGACTAATCACACCAGCTTGATGACAAGATTGGTGAAGATGACAAATTCCAAGCATGGAAGTATAGGATCTCATTGGTTCTTGAAGGAAATTAATTGGACACCTACATAAGTGGAGAGGTTCCAATTCTAGAGGGAGATGAGGCTAAAGCCTTACACAAGAAGAACTTGGTCAAGGTTAAGAGGATCACCTTATACCAGAAGTGTCTTCCCTAAAGACACCTAAAGAGATGTTTGATTCCTTGACAAATCTATTTGAATGGAAGAACATAAATCAAAATATTTCTTTGAGAAACTAGTTGAAAATGTGAAGATCCAGAATGCAGAAACCATACAGTCATACTTTACAAAGGTCTCTCAAATCAAAGAACAACTTGAAGCAATAGAAGAAGAAGTGGAGAATGCAGAAGTTGTGATAACCACCTTGAATGGCATCCCTGGATCATGGGATTAATTCATTTGAGGAATGTGTGCCAAAAGGAAGTGATTACTTTCAGTGGACTCTAGGAAGAGCACACACAAGATGAAGCTCGACTCATAATAAGAGAACAGAAGATGGGAGCAACTGAAGATCAAGTCCTCACGATTCAAAGAAGATCCCTTAAGGGATGAGGAATATGAAGAACTCAATTCTTGAAGAACCTCTTATCCATATTAAGCATTTCGATAAGAAATGACGCTGTTATGAATGAAGAAGATGATGAAGCTGAAAGAAGGAGTCTACCACGAAACAAATAAATATAAGTATTCAATTATCACTTCATGATATTGTTTTGTTATGCATTTGTTTATATTCAGTTGATGTATTATGCATGATAGAATGTTTGCATTAATTACATTATACTACTAATATGCATGTGATGGGTAAGTAGCTCATGGTGCTATACAACTCTCCATTGCTACTTATCTAGAATGAAACCTCTTTGCTGACATATTGGATTAGTGTACAATCTCAATGATGTCTTGGTAGAGATGGAAGGCATCTAGAAAGTTTCTATGAGAATGTTGTATTGGCTAAAATAGTTGCATGATTATATCTTTATGCATAAGAATTTACCATTATGAATATGCCTTATGAAATGTTTCTAACCATACAACTGGTGCATCTGAATTGTAGGAAAGATCACATACAACCGCCTACAGGAAAAGAAGGACGAGACTTGTTCCGAAGAACAAGTGACAATAGTTCAAGAAATAATCCAAGATGAAGAATAATATGACGATATTGATGCAGAATCTTCCAGCTATGAAGAAGTAGCCACGAAGAAAGGAAAGGAGAGTACCGGTTCAAGAAGAATGATGTCTAGGATGCAGTATCGAGACCTGAAGGGAAGTCTGTAACATGGATCTACAAGATCCAACATGCAGTATATGGAAACATCATGGGATATAAGGAAAGATTCATAGCATGAGGCTTCTAATAGAAATAAGGCATAGATTATGAAGAGACATTTGCAGCCACTAGAACTTAAGACACATGACAGGAAGACTCATGTGTGCAAATTAAATAAAGCCTTGTACGAGCTCAGAAGGCACCCATGGGATAACACATAAATGAGGAGCTTGGAGATCACCTAGAGTAATGAAGATGTTAACCTTTACTACAATTTTGAAGATGAAAGCCTATAGAGGATGAAAAGATCACAGATGGGTGCGAGAAGAACTTTTGAAAAGGTTCAAGATATAGGATCTTGGTATCTAGTGACCCTAGATGGATACACAGAATATTAGTAGCAGAGGAAGCTACTTGTCACTCCGGTACATAATGTTTCAATGCATAGAGTACGAAAGGCAGAGGGAGAATGATGCTTTACTTCAAAGGGAGTGACTGCAGAATATTTTGAGGTTCGACATGGTACAACAGGATGGAAAGATTACTGATGGCTTTAGGCTTTATTGAGAGTAAAGCAGATTTCAACCTTTACTTCAAGGTTGAAGGCGAAAGACTAGTGATGCTTCTGTTATATGTCGATGACTTGTTCCTAATAGGAAAAGTGGAACTCATTAAATTTGCAAGAAGGAGACTTGCTTTCGACTTCGAGATGAAGGACTTGGATATGATGCACTACTTGCTAGGCATGGAGGTGTGGCAGAATGCGAATGGAATCTCCCTGGGACAAGGGAAGTATGCAGTAGATATCCTGAAGAGGTTCAGGATGATGGACTGCAAGGCCATGACCACACCTATGGCATTGAACATGAAACTATTGAATGATGCTTTGTTAAAGTCAGTTGATGCGACGATGTATCGTCAGATGATTTGTTATTTGATGTACCTGACAAATACGAGACCATATATTTGCTTTGCTGTGAACACATTGAGACATGTTCACCTAATGGTTGCAAAGCATGCAGTAAGGTACCTAAAGGGTACAGTTGAGTATGGGATTAAGTATGATACGAATCAGAAGATTAACCTGGAGGGTTATGTGGATTCCTATTGGGAAGGCAGTGCCACTGATAAGAAGAGCACTTCGAGGTGCTACTTCAGTATGATATCAAGTGTAATCTGTTGGTTTAGCAGTAAGGAGTCCTGCATGGCGCTGAGAACAACCGTGGCAAAATATGTTGCCTCTTGCTCAACTATTTGGGAGGTAGTATGTTTCTTTTGAAAACTACTATTTGATTTGATTGATCTGACTTGCATTTTTTGTATGATGCAGAGAGGAGCATTGAAGCTCCAGTTTGTGATACAGATTGAGATCTCTCGAAAGAGGGAGTTCTAGCATAGCCGATGAGATAGGTTGTCTGAGCATAAATCCTGGCGAAGCTCGTAGGTTGTTCAGAGGTAATCGGTCATGTAGGTTGTCCTCGTATGTAATCAGTCCTGGCGAAGCTCGTAGGTTATCCTTGGACGTAATCAACCCTGATGTGATTCTATGCTAGAAATGGCCAGAATGAAGTTTGAGTACTTCAGAAGAGAAGCTTGGTGTTCTCCAGATCGAGGTTCCTTCCAAGGGGAAGTGATGAGTCCTTGTGCCTTTCTAACATGGTGGTAGGATTGGTTCCTCCCATGGCTAGATGTAAGTGCAGAGCCTTTCTGACATGGATGGTGGATGTGTTCCTCCCATGGTCAGATATAAGTGCTGTGCCCTTCTGACATGGTGGTAGGATTGGTTCCTCCCATGGTCAGATATAAGTGTTGTTCCCTTCTGACATGGTGGTAGGATTGGTTCCTACCATGGTCAGATGTAAGTACTGAGCCTTTCCCTAGATGATAGTAGGTGTGTCCTATCATGCTAGTGTACGTAAGCGTAGAGCCTATCCCTGGATGATAGTAGGTGTGTCCTATCATGTTGGTGGATGTAAGTGTAGGGCCTTTCTCTAGATGGTAGTAGGTGTGTCCTACCATGCCAGTAGATGTAAGTGTTGGGGCCTTTCTCTGGATGGTAGTAGGTGTGTCCTACCATGCCATTAGATGTAAGTGCTGGGGCCTTTATCTGGATGGTAGTAGGTGTGTCCTACCATGCCAGTAGATGTAAGTGTTGTGGCCTTTCCATGGATGGTAGTAGGTGTGTCCTACCATGCCAGTGGATGTAAGTGATGGAGCCTTTTCATAGATGGTAGTAGGTGTGTCCTACCATGCTAGTGAATATAAGTGCTGAGCCATTCCGACATGGTTCTTGGATGTGTTCCTCCCATGGTCAGATGTGAGTGTTGGGCCTTTCTGACATGGTGGTGGATGTGTTCCTCCCATGGTCAGATGTGAGTGTTGGGCGTGCCTTTCTGACATGGTGGTGGATGTGTTCCTCCCATGGTCAGATGTGAGTGTTGGGCGTGCCTTTCTGACATGGTGGTGGATGTGTTCCTCCCATGGTCATATGTAAGTGCTAGGTGAGCCTTTCTGACTAGGTCAGATATAAGTGCCAAAGAAGATGAAGACCTACATGGAGGCTAGGCCTACAACCAGCATGAAAAAGGGCTATCTTTGTAGAACTTCCTATGACAAAAAGAATTGAGAGATAGAACCAGTTGATCGAGATAGCAGAAGCAATGATGATGATGATGATCCAGTGATGATCCAACTTCGATGATGATCCAGTTTCGATGATGATCCAGTTTTGATGACGATCCAGTTTCGATGATGATCTAGTTTTGATGATGATCTAGTGACGAAGACTTGTGCTGATGTATTGTGTCAAGAGAATACCTTCCTAGTTAAGAGGGAGTGTTGATGTATTTGTAACTTCGGAATTTATTCACTTGTATATCTTATATTGTACCCCGATGTTCCTATCAGGAGAATCAGTTGTATTTCATTGTACCCCGATGTTCCTATCGGGAGAGTCATTAATATAATAAAGTCATGTAAAGTCAATGAGGTTAGCCCTCTGTTGTAAGTCGGGGAAATAGTCCCAACAATTGAGTTGAGGTTAACCCTCCTTGTTGATAAGGGGGGAAAAGTCCCCATAGTTGAGGGGCACTAGCGTTATTAGACTCTCCTAGATATGTCGTCCCTGGTAAGTAATTGTCAAGTCATAATCTAGTATAAATAGAGAGTGAGACTCTCTATTTTTTATATACACTCACTCAACTGGGGCACATGAGTGAGAGAGGAAGTGCTGGCACAAGTGAGAGAGATCAACTGTCGGAGATCATCTTTCTCTGTTTGGGTTTTATAGCTGCCATTGGTGCTCATTCTATCACTGAGGAAGTTACGGGGTTTTCTCCTTTATGGTTTCCCCGAGGAAAATCTTTGTGTCTATTGTCTCTTGTGATTGATTGATGTGCATATTATTCTCTCAGATAAGATCCTAAAATCATATTGCTTAAATGATTAAAATCTAACAGAATGTTCGGAATTATTAAAATTTTCATTTGATGCAGAGATGGTAGGATCTAGAACATCAAGTAAGCTCAATGATTATTATGATATTTCATACATTCAATTTTTCTTTTGAAATGATATTAAATATTTGTCATTATGACTGACAATGTCCTGAGATTATTACAGGTAATGAATTTTGGTAGATCCAACAAGACCATAACTGAAAAAATGAAGATGAATATATGAAACCTGTAATAAAACAAAAAGAAATGCAACTAAAGACTAATTAGATAAAGAGTTACGAAATTTTTGAGTTGACCATGGGGGACGCCCTAGGTTATAAGGATTTTAACTTCTAAGAAAATTTTTCTACACTAAACATATTTTTTTCATACCAAGTATATAGGATTAACTAAATCATGAAGAGGAAGAAGAAAATTGGATATTTAAATGTGATCAAGCAAGAGAACCTGAGTTTGGTGTTGAGCGTGTCGGTTCTGGAGCACTTAAATTGTTTAGTCTCCTTATACATAATTGTGAGATGTAATAAGACTTGAAACTGCGACTTAACTTTCAAAATAAACAAATTGAAATATTAACATGAATTGAGTACATAATATTTTTTGAGAAAAGGAAAAACTCTTGAATTTGGAAAAGCTTATGAATTAATCATAGCTACTATGGAGCACCCTGGAGAGGTGTTAGGATATGAAATTTATGATAAATTAGTACACATATGCCAGTGAACACCCTTGTGAGGTATTAAGCTTTGTTGATCCCTCTATGATATTAAAGTCCTAGGCAAAGAGCTACCAGTGAGCATCCAGAGGAGGTGTTAGGATCTTCATAAGAACTACTAGAGAGCACCCATGTGAGGTGTTAGGTTCTGTAGTGATATCTTTTGTGATGTTAAGATTTCATGTTGAGAGATATGCGAGCTTCCAGGTCCTTATAACTGCCAAGTTCTATGTAGTAGATACGCTCGACAACTGTAAAAATTCGATGAAGGGTATGTTCTTTATATCAGATGAATATTATATATACAAATTGAGGAGGCATGTAAATGAACTAGAGGTTGCATGAGGAGATGACCCTCATGTATATATGTGTGCCAGAATTTATGAAAGAAGATTTCAGCCAAGAAAAACGTGGAACAACAATACCATACATGATGTATGTCTGTGATTATTATTTTGGTATTTTATGCACCATGATATGTTGAATGATGAAGCATTGGTTGGAAAGTTATATATGAGGTGAGTCCTTGTGTGAAAAGTGTGATAAAAGAATTGTTTCTATACGCATTGGTAATTTTTTTAGTATGTGTTCATAATATGTTTAAAAAAATATATGATTATGTTATTAGTTTGATATGATTAAAGGCACTTAAAAATAAGCACCACCATACCACAAGTATGGATGTAATGTTGAATATGGAAATTTATGTGTCATGAAACAAATGCATGTATGATTCTGTTTAGATCAAGAATTTTTGGGATAGACAATGTTGCAGGTGCATCTAGAGAATAAGATTAAGTTTTAAATAGTTGTGATGAAAAGCAACAACAAAATGTTGCAAGGAAGGATTCTTATTTATGATTCTCTGGATTTAACAAAGGGTCAATTCTATGCATATGTTTTGAGATCCATGTTGGAAATAGCTTGCTATTTTTGTGAAAAGAATAGGTTGAGAAAGACAAGAACCTTTGAAGATATCAAAAGAAATGTCAAGGAAAGTAAAGCCAAATGGAGCTCAATATTACGAGGGAAAATGCACGTTGAATATAAACGCTTGAAAGATACCGATACCGAGGACAATGTATTTTTAAGGGGGGAAGTATGTAACATCCTCGGTAAAAGAACTGTAATTAATGCTATTTATGTTCCTAAGTTGTGAATTGCTTTATTAGACTTAGGAGACTGAGGGTTTGATTCGACTGAACGAATTGAGGTATGAATCCACCAGGGGGAGGAGTAAATGGACGGAAAGCGAAGTGCTTGATGACAAGGTCATCTTGGTGCCGCACGTACCTAAAGAAAAGTCATTTGATTTGTTGTCCTAAAGCATTTTTTAAGTTTAGCCTTAAGGTGGAATGGCTATTCACCATAAGCTACTTATGATTGCTTATAATCTAGTAATTAGTGTAGAGCTGACTATTGTTAGATGATATTAAGTGAAATTAAATAATCATCTTAATATAATTAATACCTTAACTCAGATAAGAGTGCCTGAGATATACAACCAACACTCCAAAATGATAAGAAATTAATAATTTTATATTCTTATTTTCTTGGATGTAAAAAAAAAAAAACTCACATTTTATAAAATATTTAACAAATAGATAATATTTACGTATATGTAAATATAAACATATATGTTAATTTACTAAATCATTTAATAATAAATTATTATAAACATCATAATCTTATTTGTTAATAATTACGCATATGTAAATATAAGTATATAAGCATATATGTTAACTTACTGAATCATTTAATAGTAAATTATTATAAACATCATAATCAAACAAGTCTAAGAGAATAAGATATATTATGATATTAATGGTGTCTCTTTATAGATATACCTTAATTTTGATTCGATGTTCATTGACCACTTTGGAGCGCAAACCTCTTTGAACAAAACTATATTTAAAAGAAATGTTATTTAGTTTTAAGGCTAAGTATTAGTGGAGGAAAAACGTTAGGGTTGCGTTGAACTTGGAGAACTCTATTCCATATGAGGGTAACGTGTGTGGAAGGAGGGGATTGATCCCTTATGGGAATAGTTATTGGAATTTGTTTATGAAGATATGGTTCAGTAAAAAAAAAGTGGATGCGTAAAAGAAAACTGATAAAAAGTTTTTTTTTTCAATAATAGATTTAAAATACATACAAAGGTCCCCAGTTTCTTCATTTCTCATTTGTTTTTTTTTTAAATTCTAAAGAATGATCCTTATCGTTTTATTTATAATCAATTATATATATAATTATTTTTTAATTCGATAAGGGTTTAAGGGTTTAAGGAATGTAGTTTTGGAGGGAGTAATTCCTTGGTTTGAGAATTGATGATGGTTTTATTTAAAATCAATTATATGTATAATTACTTTTTACTTTTATAGAGGTATAAGGGTTTAAGGAATGTAGTTTTGGAGGGAGTAATTTCTTGGTTTGAGAATCGACGATGGTTTTATTTAAAATCAATTATATGTATAATACCTTTTACTTTTATAGAGGTTTAAGGAATGTACTTTTGGAGGGAGTAATCCCTTGGTTTGAGAATCCTTGTTGTCCATTTCGAAGTTAGAAAATATGGCGGTTAAAAGTTGGATTGAAGAAGTGGTAAGGCATCACTCTTAGCTCAATCTATCTTACATTACTAAAGTATAAATAAATGTCTAAAAGGAGGTGTATTCTATGTCTTTATATGAAAGAAGGGCATATTCTAACACACTAAGTCTAACCATGATAAGTTACCTTACTTATACAAGACGTAGTTTGAGTGTATTATGAATTAAGAGAAGTGGGGAGCTCTTGGTGAAGTCAAACTCTACCTTAGCGGATTCATGTCCATCTTGAGGGTGGCGTCTTGGTGGGAAAACATACGTCATAAAGATAGCCATATGGCTGGGTGAAAAGTCAAAGTCTAGCCCTTAGTCGCCATGGGTCGGTCTAGTTTTAGATAAATGTTACTTTGATGTTGCACACTATTACAAAGTAAACTTCTTAAGATTTGTTCACCCTTCAGTTATAATGTTGTTGATTATTAAGCTTTTTAAATTCGTGTTCATAACCATGTTGCGCTGGTGGAAATGTTGTCTTTGTACGACGTTGTTCATTTTCTATATTATTGTAATGAACCGACAAATTGATACCGATTATTCATTTGAAAGTTGTGTAATAAGTAAATGCTTCAAAAAGGTCCTCTAACCTTATGTAAACTTTGTTAAGTGAATTAATGATCTTGAGATACCTCTTAAATTAGGATAAGTAATTTTGATTAAGGGTAAAAGAGCTAAACGAATTCACTTTTTGAATGTACAATCCTTCTTCATTGAAACTGTATTTAAGTGATGAGAATTATTGTGATTTGCATGGACTAGGTATTTCCATGAAAGGAGTTTTTGTATAAGTATAATATATGTTTATAATTAGAGTATGTCACTCGTCATTGTGAAAGGGTTAATTTGTTAAATAACCCCATGTATAAAGGGAAACCTTTTAAAGTGAAATTGTTTAAAGATAAATGTGGTAACATGTGGTGATATCATGGATGTTTTGTTAGTTGAATGTATGTCCTTAATAAACAAACATTATTGGCATGTCCCTAAGTCATTGTGTATGTAGGGAAATCGTAAAGGTCCATGTGATAAGTTCATTGGATTAAGGTGTATTATGTCGAGCTACTATAAGAGGTTTGAATAATAGTTCTTTTATACATATAAAGATTCTTATGTAAGGAGAATAATAGAGTATACAATGAGTAATCAATGAGACTAACCAATTTGGTTGTTAGTTATCTTAAGAAAAAAAACAAAAATTGCTACCGCACTCCCCAAAATAGTAAGGAGGAAGCTGGGTATTTTAAAAAGGAAGCTTCATTTTCATACAAGCGAGATCAAATATCCTCATTAGGTTTGGAAGAAACTAAAAAATTTGTTTGATAAAATCAATACAAGTCAGATTATGTAGATTTATCTATGAGGCCAAGTCACAAAGATCTAGGGGATGAGGTTTTCATTTTCAAAATCCCACTCAGGAAAGAAAGGACAAAATTTTCTACTATGAGTTCTCCCCAAGTCCTAAAGCTAAAGGTAAGAGGCCTAGATTTGATGATATGAGAGGATATCTCAAGAAGCAATGGACTTGGAGATAAATCCAAATCATTTACCTTCTTCTTCAAAGCTACAAAAAATAAATAAGAAGGTTCAAAGTCTGAAAGAAAAAATTAGAGAGCTTGATATCCTAGGCCAATATATAAAAAACGAGAATGAGTCTTTTAAAAATCATGTTGCCAAGCTTTAAAGGGAATATGAGCAAGTTGAGTCCAAAAATACTTTGTTGAGAAAACATGATAAGAGATGGTATACAAAGAGTCATCATGTCAAGATACAAAATAGGATGCTAAATATAAAGGTTATGATGTAGAAAAAGAAAAACTAATATCCTTCCTCAACATCTAACTTGGACATCTTGATTAATGCAACAAGTACATGAAGCAACTCATAATCAAACACAATTTTGTTTAATTTTGGAATTTTTTTAGGAAGCAATGTTGTAATAAGGCCATGGGGAGATTATATAGTATGGTTATAGAGGGAGTGCAACACCTTCCATGTGGGAAAGAAGTTGGGTTCTCATTTTGACACTTTCACCACTGCTAGTCACACCTTTTTACTCCCCTATATACCTCATTATTTGATCCAACCAACAATTGGCATGTTGTCGAACTTCAAAAAATTATAGCACTCCGACTGCTTTGACTACTCCGACTACCTTGACAGGTTTCATCTTCGACATACAATATATTGACATGCCTTGTTGGCACCGACGACTGTCAAACATCGACAAAAGATCTCTATCTTCCAGTCATCCGTGACGGTTGAACTTCTGAACCGTTATAAATTCTTGTAATTGAATGTAATGGGTAGTCACCCAAGCATCTTAGAATCCTATATAAACATGTACATTATTGTAACAATCAACCAACCTTTATAGAGAAGAAGTAATAATAGAAATTGGTTCAAATTCTTGCATATTGTCTGTGCGCATACTTTCTGTTGACATAGTGTATTTCCTGCTTTCCTTGTTCTTTTTTCTATGCTTCCGCCATAACAGTGATTGACTCATTCAGTCGACTGTTGTCCCTAGCGTGCACCTGGGCATGACCTGGATCATTATTAATTTTTTTCCCACATTATTCACATTTGTTATAGGGTATGCATCTCAAGGAGGATTCCAAGGTAAAATTGGTGTATTTCACATATTTGCTACTGTTTGTATGCAAATGGGTTTGAAATTTCATTATAATAATCCATTGTTACAGGAATCATAGATCCTATAAGTATTTTCATGTTTTTCATGGTTGCATTATTCGAAATGAAGATCCACCATTTGGAGAGTGTTCATAATCCTCCAAATATGGGACTCTTGTGTTCCTCAAATGAATCTCAAAACAAACAAGGAAAGTGCTGGACCATGGTCAAACCTCAGGTCAACATGAGCTATAAAATGGGTGTTTTAAGAGTAGCTTTACATGCAAGTACCTAATCAACTAGACATAAGCATATAGATATCACATATAATTTCATGCATTTTTTCATGAAATTATCAGCATGAAAGGAGAGGTTATCAAATTCCCTATGTGATGGTCAAAGAAAGTTGGTGTAATGTAGATCCCCTACTCTCGGACTAGTGAAAGAAATTATCCCTTGTTTCAAATAAGACAATCTCCATTCAGATCTAAACTCCAGACAACCACGTTTGGTTGAAAGGAACACAAGATATGAGATTCAATGCTATCCTAGCTATAATTTCTCCTTGTATATTGTAACTATTATATAAATCTTGGCTCAAATATCCTGTACATTTATCCATGTATGCATATATGTCTATGGATGGAGATATATGGTTGACACATATTTAGACATAAAGAGAATTCATGAACATTTTTTTGTTTACAGTTGAACTTGATTATGAATTTTAATGCAAGTTTCCTGATCTTCAAATGGTGTACTGATTTTCATCTAGTTCTATGATAATTCCTGTAGCGTAGCTTGTTGTAATCTCACAGATCACATAAGGTTACCAATAATACATACTAAAACATACATACATAACAGAGACAAGAGACAAGAACAGATAGATATAATAACAGATTATATTAGCATAAGAGGGTCCATACAATACAGAGAACTGAACCGAGTTCTCATCTAGCTCAACAGCCTAATATATATGATTACAAAACAGTTACAAAATAACTACCTGTCAGTTCGGTGAACCGACACAACTTTTAGGTGGCCGACCTAATCTCTAGTTAGTCGGCTGACCGACTTAGTCGGCTGACTGACTTAGTCGGCTAATCGACTAAGTCGGCTATCGTTCAAGTTGGCATACCGACTTGCTCCTCCAACATATCCCCCATGAACAAAATGTTTCTTCGTCCCGAAGAAACATGGAGGTACAAAAATTTATAAGTAGTCATTATTTTGTGCTTGATCTTTATGGGCTGTGAAGTCTGATGGTCGGTCTTTTCTGTATGCAGACTTCGACAATTGCTGGAGCTGTCATTGCTAGGTGATGTTGGAAATCCGTCCAACTCTGCAATATTTTCTGTATGTTCATGGTGACTGTAGTCAAACTTGATAAAATCGATATTTTCTCTGGAATGAAGATTTAAGCTATTCTCTCCATGTCGAGACCCATAAACTGGTCCTTTTCTTTTGATGTCTCTCTGAGTCATTTCATCCGCGGGAAGATGATGTCTAATTTTTCCAAGTTGGGAATGGCTTGATGCACCCACTGATGTGCTTCCCGCTCAAGCTTCTGGAGTTTAGCTGTCTCAAGCACTATTTGTTCCTCAATTCTGCTTCTGAGTGATTCGTCCATGGTTTTCCTCTTCTCAAGCGCTTGGATCCCTTGTCGGGTTTGTCTGGTGTGCCGATAGACTTGTCCGTAGTAAGCAGGCCAGTCTCTCAGTACTTCTTCAGTGATTACAGAATCCTCCATGTGATCTTGCAACACTTTGCAAGCTTCGGAAAAGGCTGTGTGCTGCACCATCAATAGTCAAACGGTTTCTTCTTTTTGCTCTTCTTTTGTTTCTTGAATCTGTGCTTGGAGCGCTGCCACCACACTTTCAAACAGCTGATAAGCTCTTTCTAGCGGTTTGTTGGTGTCGACCTCTATTGGTCCTAGTATGACAGACTGGACCAGGTCCCTGCACTTGTTAAGGAACTTAACTTGTTCTTTTTCCTTGTTGTCTAGTTCCTTACGTCTGTGCTGGTTCCTTGTCTTTTCATCGACTGCTAGCGCTTCCAGTAGTTGTTCTAGATCTAGATCTCTTAGTTTGGTTGCATCGACCGTAGTGGTCGACCCAACTAGATTGATGTGGACCATTGCTGGATGTCCATGATGGTCCTTCTTCTTTTTCTTCTTTTTGTGCTTCTCTTCTTCGGCTTGTTTCAATATCTGTGTACTTGCAAAAGTCGAGTTGGGATTTCCTGTTTGATGTGCAGCAGTGGTTGATGGTATTTCTGTTTGGGGCAGTGGGATGACTATTGCCTCTGGTTGTTCGGATGCAGGTGGTCCAGAAGTGGATGCGGTTGGTACTGATGGTTGTGGTGGGGTTGGTTCTGGTGTAGATGGTTGGATTAGGGGTTCTGAGTTGGGGGGTGGTGGTGGTGGTGGCGATGGGGTTGGTGAATGGCTGGGAGTGATTGGGTTGGCGAAAATGTGGTTGAGTGGTGGATTGTCGGTCTGAGGGGGCAAGTTGAAGTCGAAGAACAGTTGGTTGATTTCTTTGTTTATGTCCTCGACATTTTCTTCTTCCTCACCTCTGGTCGGTTCAGAGGCTGGTAGGTGGGGTTCTGGTACAGTCAGAGTGATAGTCGAGGTCCGACGCGCGGCAACTTCAACTTCCTTTTCAAGATTTCTCTCGAAGGTTGAAGTGATAGTTGCAAAGGTTCTTGCCCTATGGAGTTCGTGGCCAGGTTGGTATCCTCCGACTTCGAAGAGGGGTGATTTTGTGGAGAGCTTCTGCACCTTGGTGAATATCTCAGGCAATTTTTCTATGTAAGACTAGAGGTCTCTGTCTCTGTCAAACTTTTCTTTCACAGCTTTCGACATAACACTTTTGCACAAGTCGAGTGGGCTTACTGAAAGCTGTTCTGGTACTAGCTCCTCTATTACTTTTGTTGGGGATGGGGGTGGAGGCGTAGACACAAGATCTATGACATTTTCAGGTGTCGTCGTGTGTGTGATATTGGCCTTCTTTGGTCAACCTTGTAGTGCTCATGCCTCAACAAATCTCTAGAATTGGGTTTCCACCGGCACTTTATTTGCTGAGGCATCCTCTATTATGTCGATGGAGGTGGCTGCCAGTTCTTCTTCATCGTCTGATGACTCAGCAATGATAAGCTTGAGATTTCCTTTTCCTTGTTGTTGTTGTTGTGTTCTTTTCCTCTTTCTTGTAGCTGCTATCTCTTTCGACAATTTTCTTATAATTTTCTTAGTGATAGCGTATTCTGGGTTTTCAGCTTCTGTCTCTTCCCTTAGCTTCTGGGTCGGGATGAGACTTTCTTCAGCCAGGTTGGTTACCTGCTGCTCTGCTCATGTTTCTTCTGCTTGTGCTTCTACCCTTTGTGCCGTCGGAGGTTTGATGATGATTTGTAGTTGACCAGTGGTCTCAACTGGTGTCTCCTCTGACACAAAATTACTAATGTAGAGGTTGAGCTCATAATCCTCTTCCTTCTCTTGGTCTATTAACGACTCCTCGATTGAGAAGTTGATTTCCTTTGCCTTCGCTGGTATTTGTACTTTTGTACTAGCTTGTCAAGACAGCTCTCGAAATATTTGTTCGACTGACGGATAATAGTCGAGGGCCTTTGCATTTGATTTGGCGCCTTGCATGTACCATACCGCTGTATGGTCAAGATCTAACTGGATTTGGGACTTTTTGGGTAGACTTCGTCGGATGTTTTGAGGCACCCTCCATCTGGTCGTGCGGACTTTTAGCTGTTGGAGCTAGTTTTCCAATAACACTTTTTAGTTTGCAAGTTCCGTCATTGTTCCTTTCTGGGAGAAGGGTTTGAATCTCCACATATGGAATTTTGTTGGTTTTTGAAAAGTTTTATTTCCTTCAGGGAAAATATAGAACATTACTATCCATAAGATAAGGGACGGAAACCTGATAATTTCTCCTGTCTCTTGGCATTTCTCACAGATGGTTTTAATCATGTCAGCGACATATTCGGCCCATCTGCATATCTTTCCATTAGTCGCAATGGTGTCGACTGCTTCTAACATATCTAGTTTGAGGTCGCTTCCATCACTTGCCATGGTGAGTGTTATAGCTATTATTTTGGCCACAATCTGTGGCGTTCAGGCCGTGATTTGACTAATCATTAACCCTTTCGAGTTTTTGCTTAATGGTGACCCTATTAGTTCTTCGACCAGTCCTTCTTTTATACCGACTGGTACTGGGTCTCCTTTGTTTGATAACCCTATTAGCTTGGAAATGACTTCTCTCGAGATGTCGACCGGTCGGTCGAAGTAAAACCAGCCGTTGTGGTACTGGCTTATGACAAATTTGACAACTGTTTCTTTTGTGCCACTGAAGCTGGCCATGAGCAGCGCGTTGGCACAGTTTACGATGGAACTGTGTTGTACTTTCTCTGTAGCTAGAGTAGGCTTCTTATCGATGTAAGCCCACTCTTTTATCTTGGTCCATAGTTTTTTCCATGAGCCCTCCTGTACCTTAGCATTCTTGATGTTCTTTAGTCTCATGACTAATGGTGTTTTTGCAGTCTGTAACTCTTTGGCCTTGGCTGAGGCTTTGGTCTGTTTTGGTGCCATCTTGTCGGTTTGGTGGTCGGTTTCACTAAGGGGCTTTTGCTTTTCAGTCATCTGGTTGCTTTGATGCTCTCTCTATTTGCATTGCATTGAATGATCCTTTGGTGGGTCATTATTTATAGGGGACGCGTTGGATGTTCTTGTCGGGAGGTGTATTAATGGCGGACATGATGTTCCAGCTGGAACACTTGAGTGTGCGTTAATGGTGAATTGGTTTTGGAGCTCGAGGTCATGAATGCATGATGGGACAATCGAGGTCGTCGGTCGATGTTGGTTATGAGAATGGTCGATGGCGTTATGTCGATGGTCATGATGTCGGTGGTGAAAATGGTCGTTTCCTATCATAGTTTTGGGCGTGAACGGTATTATTTTGCTTTTTTTCTTTTTAGATTTTTATAGCTTTTGTTTAACCATTATGGTTGTTATATGATTTTTTTTTTGGTTAGATATGTTTTGTTTTAGTTTCTGTAGCGTTTTAGTCGGGCTCCATTAACGAGTTTCCAAAATACTATGCCTTGTAACGTCTTCAGTCGGACTGATCCATTGGTATGTAGCTCTTCAACAACATAGGGTCCCATCCATTCTGTATGTAACTTTTTAGGTTTTCCTTTTACTCGACTATTGTATAGTAAAGCAATGTCTCCTACCGACAAGTTTTTGTTTTTGATGTTTCTGTCGTGCCATGCCTTTTGTTGTTGTTTCTGGATTTCTTGATGTTGAATCGCAATGAGTTGGTGTTCTTTAAGTTTACTTAGTTGTAATAGTCAGTCCTTTCTTCCTTGTTCGACATTGACATGTAGAATTTCTGCAATAAAAGGTGTTTGTTGTCGGAAGTGTAGTGGAATTATTGCTTCTTGTCCATAAACTAGTCGAAAGCGGGTTTGGTCGGTTGATCATTTGTAGGCTGTTCTGTATGCCCATAGTACTGCAGGTATCTTCTCATCCCAGTCATCTTTATCAGCATTACATATTTTGGTTAGTCCTTTTCTTAATGTTTTATTAAATGCTTCAATTGCTCCATTCGACCGAGGATGGTATGCTGTACTCCGACGATGGTCGATTTGGAACTGGTCAGTTAGGGTTTTGATAGTTCTATTAATAAAGTGTGTTCCCTGGTCACTGATTAGGTTTAGTGGACATCCAAATATGGTGATGATAGTATCATAGATAAACTTAGCAGCTATCTCACTGGAACATGTGTCGACTGGTTCTACCTCTGCCCATATGGTTACATATTCGACTACAATTATTATGTACCTTGCACCTGTTCTTTTTGCTGGTATAGGAAATGGTCCTATGAAATATATGGCCCAAATTTCAAATTTCAAACTTGGGTTTACTGATATCAAAGGCATTTTTGTGCTAGGCAGGGGTCGACCTAGTCGTTGACATCTGTCACATTTGCTTACAAAATTTTTGCAATCTTTATGAAGTGTCAGCGACCATAACTCTGATTGTTGGATTTTCTTTGCAGTTGTATCTGCTGGAAAATGTCCTTCTGCAGGTCCGTAGTGTGCTTCATGCATAATGTTGTCTCTTTCATGTTCCAGTACACACCTTCTGAAGATGTCATCTAATCCCATTTTGTATAGGAATCCATTTATAAGACTATAAGGTGCAACTTTCATGGCTAAGATCTGTTTCTTTTTGGTAATCATGCCTTCTGGTGCTTGTCCATATTCTAAAAAATGAGCTATTTCCTCTAACTCTGCCGAGATTGCTTATCCAAAATAGATGTGGATCTGGTAAGTCATCTTCAACTCCTGTCGGTTCCTCTCTAGTGTTGATTCGAGATAAATGGTCGGGACCGACATTTAACTTACCTGGTCTGACAACGACTTCAAACTCAAATTCTTGGAATAGAAGTAGCCATCGACAAATTCTTCCATGGTGTAGAGGCTTATTCACAAGGTATTTTAATGCCTGATGATCAGTGTAAAAGATAAATGGATTAGCTAGGAGATAATGTTGATATTTTTGTAGTGCAAAGACCATTCCTAATGCTTCTCTTTCTGTCGTCGAATAATTTCTTTCAGCTTTGTTTAGTTTTCTGCTACTGTAAACTATAGGATAATCCATTCCATCATCTCCTGGCTGAGTTAGGATTTCTCCTATTGCTAGACCTGATGCGTCGATGTGGACATGGAATTTAGTCGACCAGTTTGGAAACCTTAGGATTGGTGCTTCGACTGGTTTTATTTTTAGTTTTTCAAATGATAACTGGCATTCCTCTGTCCAGTCGAACTCTTTATCTTCCCTTAATAGTTCTTCTAGTGCATAGGTCATATCTGAGTAGTATCTTATGAAATTTCTATAATAGCCTGTATGACCTAGTAACACTCTGACTTGTTTTGAGTTCACTGGTGGTTTTAAGTCGAGGATAATTTTGATTTTTGCAAAGTCGACCTTAATACCTTCTCTACAGACAATGTGCCCTAATAATATCCCCATGGGGGTCACAAATATGCATTTCCTGATGTTCAGGGATAGTTGAATTTGTCGACATATTTCCAACATGAGTCTTAGCCATTTGAAATGATCCTTTAACATGGATTATATGGTCCAGTCATCAAAGTATACTGCCATGGTTTTGTAAATATATTCTTGAAATGTTTTGACAACAATTCTAGAAAATACTGCAGGTGCATTCTTTAATCCAAAAGGCATAACCTTATAGGAAAATGAGCCAAATTCACATACAAAGGTTGTCTTTTTCTGATCTTCTTTAGCTATTGGTACTTGGTTATAACCTGAGAATCCATCTGTAAATGAGTAGCATTCATGTCCTGCAACTTCATTTAGGATTTCATCTGCATAAGGAGTTGGAAATGGGTCTGTTAGTGTCACTTTATTTAGTTCTCTGAAGTCGACACAAATTCTTAGTTTGGTCGGATCATGTTTTTGAGGTCGAACAACCATTGGACTTTCCCATTCTGATTGGTCAATAGGGTAGATGATGCTTGTTGCAAGCATGTTATCAATCTCCTTTTTGACTATCTCTTTGTATTTATGAGCTAGCTTATATGGTATTTTCTTCATAGGTCAAACATCAGGTTTAGTGTCAATTTTTATTTCACCCATTTCATGGACTAAACCTTTGAGATCTTTATAATCTCTGACAAATACATCCTGGAACTCTTTTAATAAGTTCACTATTTCTGTTGTCTGCTCTTCACTCCAGTAGTCTCCAATCTTTGCCATTTTTGGTCGGTCATCATTTGATATGTCGAACTCTCTAGTATTGACTTTAGAATCTAGCCATTCTGGTGCTTTGGCTTCATTGATTGGTCGACTTCCTTCTTTAAATTGTGAGAATGTGGCAGGGAAGTCGGCTGCATTCGCTAGGTCAGTATCGTCTTTGTCGGTGGTTCCAACTTTGAGTACTGTGCGAATAGGTTTGGGTGTTTCGACATGGTTTGATTTCCATCTAAAACTTTTCCCTTCTGTATTTACATTTTCTAACTGTAGTCTTATCGAGTGTGGTATTGTCCCAGTTTGTATATTGTTACAGTTCATTGTCTGTCGGTTGTCTTGTAAGGGTTTGTTTTCTGTCGGTTGTATAAATTCTTTAATCTATTTTGCTGTTTCGACCAAATTCTCATTTTGTGGTATAAAGTTGAAATATTTAATGAAATTTTATATGATTTCATGCCATAGGAAGGTTTCACCCCTAGCTTCTTCCATTTATACCATTTGTTTGGTAAGTCGAAGAGGGTTGATGGAAACAGGTGTGTCCATGCTCGTTCATCCTTGTATCCAAGTCTTCTCCATTCTTTTTCACATGTCTTAATATGATCTTTTGGATTCTGTCCTTGAGTGAATATGGGTACCTGAGCCTGTTGGGTTAGCTTATTTCCTCCAAATATTTTGACAAATTAAGTTGAAGCTGATGTCCAGGTCTGTAGTCTTGTCTGATGGGTATCCCACCATCTAGCAGCTTGTCATGTAAA
Source organism: Pseudotsuga menziesii (assembly GCA_001517045.1). Classification (NCBI taxonomy): domain Eukaryota; kingdom Viridiplantae; phylum Streptophyta; class Pinopsida; order Pinales; family Pinaceae; genus Pseudotsuga; species Pseudotsuga menziesii. The sequence continues at coordinate 876,278 of LPNX011166148.1, forward strand.
AGTTTCTACTAAACTTTGTAGTCGACCATGTTCACCAATATTTTTGGACACTTGTTCTATGTGCATGACTGGTGATTCTCTTTCCTTGCATCTTGGTATTTGTGTATTATTTACATTTGTAGGTTTTAAAGTAGGGTATTCCCTAATTTTTTTCTCAAATATTTTTTGGGACAATGGACACTATGAAGCACTGTCGGGTGGGATTTTTCTGTACTTTTTGGATAGTCCAGCACCCTCTTGCTTGTGTTTCGTAGTTCTCGACTTCCCAATCATATAATTCTGCGTCTGAATTATAACCGATTGAGTCTTGGTTACCTAAATGAAGTTCTCCATAGATATTAGGTTATGTATAATCTGCTTTATTTTGTATCTGATAAAGTTGTCGGATATCAGCTTCTTCATCGATAGGTTTTGTCTAAGGTTCTCCTTGGGATGGATGAATAGGTACAATGACCTTTTGTCCATTTCCTTTTAATTTTATTCTCTCTTTATCTAGGGATATCGATGCTTTCATCTTCCTTCCCCAAGGTCGACCTACTAATGCTGGGAAGGAGCTAGATCCTTCCTTAGGGTCAATAATTTCGAAGACGACTTTGGTCGATATTCCTTTTATCGTTGTGTCAACATTTTTCCAGACTCCAATAGGTTCAATTAGGCCCTGGTCGGCTAGTTTCAGGTATATACCTGACTCATACAGTCAAGGTCTGCCCAGTTGTTCCCAAGTGTCACGAGTCATGATGTTTACTTGTGATCCAAATTCGAACACGACTTGTCGGACGTGGTATCCTTCAATTTCCAGGTTGACAAGTGGGTCGACATCACTTTTATCTTTTTGATTTAGACTACAGATATTCTTTGTTTGTTTTTCGGTGTTGTTATGTTTTATTTCATATAGCAAGTCAATGAACTGAGATACTGAGTTATCTTTCTGTACGAGCTGTATCAATTCTTTTATTTTGTTATGTCATTTGTCATTTGCTTCTTCTTGTCGGGAAAATTATTTAAATACGTTTGTTGCCTCTTTATATATTTGTTTTTCTTTAACTGGATTAGGGTAGACATTCTTTTATTTTATTTTGCTGATTTGTGGGTTATCGTTTCCTGTTTTTGTCCCTTGTCGAGTTACGATATGCAAATTATTTGTATTTATTACATCATTTTTTTTCACATACGACAAGACATTAAAATTTATTTATTTATTTATTTTTTCTAGCATGGTAGGGCAATCCTCTAATGAGTGATTCCCTACTCCGCAATGAGTAAAAAATTTGAGGTCAGTTCTGTCCTTGTATGGATAGTCTGCATGACGATTTCCCTCCTTATAACATGTAAAACATTAAATGGGTCGACGTGGTCGGTTGTCTTGATTCCCAGAGAATCGACCTCTAACTCCATAGCCTCCACGTCGATTGTCATATCGGCGCTCGTATCTTCGACCTTTGTATCTTTGATTGTTTTGATCATTTGGCGTGTGGTTTTTCTCATTACTTTGTGCAACTGCGTTGGTCTGACATATTGCATGATAATTCTATCGGTTCTTGAGATTCAGATGGCAGTCGACCGTGTTATGATTTTTAGTTTCGCAGATTGCACACCGAGATGCCTTGCCATTATTCATATTGAACGAACAATCTTTTGTCGAGTGGTCTCCATGCTCTTGGAAAATGTCGCAAAAACATTTAGTCTGCACGAATCGAACGTCCTGTCGGTTGATGTCCTGGCGACAGTTGTCTTTGGAATGTCCGGCCGTCGAGCACTTCGTGCACCAGATATCCTTATTTTAGATGTTTAATTATTTTAATGACTTATGTACGTTCTCAAGTTTTTCTTCTAGTCTGTGATCGGTGGAGTATGCTGGCATGTCCTCATCCATTTCTACTTGGAGAGATTTTGTAAGCGTGTCTTCATAAGTCTTGAATGTCTCCAGACTTATGTGTCGATGAATTTTATGTGATAAACCTGCAAGAAACCATTGGATTAATAATTGTTCATCAATAACATAGTCCAATTGGCCAAGAAGGTCTTTCCATCATTTATCGTAATCACGAACAGTTTCTCCTGGCTTTTGTGATGTCGTTTTTAGTCTTTGCTCCCAGATGTTTTGAATCTGGAGTTTTGAAAAATGATAGAAATTGTGCTTTGATCTCGGCTTTGGTTGCTCGAGGTGTTCTCTTATAAAAGTTCATGTACCAAGTTAATGCCATTTTCCTCAAGGCACCAACGAACTGCACCATCTGCTTGTCTTCATCTATAACTTAGTTGGCCTCCCAATTTGACTCACAGAACAACCGGTGTCATCTGGGGCCCTCATCCCCCTCATATAGAGGAATGTGTACTGACTCATGACCCATGTCAGAATCACTTTCACTGTTGAAAGGTGGCGGTGGTGGAGGTGGAGGTGGTGGTGGGGGTAGTAGGGTTATTGGCTTATTCATCTCTGCAAAACTATGGTCGACGAAACTCTCCTTCCTGTCAGTTGTTTTGGTTGTAAATTTTTCTTCAACCAGCAGTCAGTTAGTGTCGAATTCATCTATTGATGTCCAATTGCACTTATTTGTCCGCAGTTCTGAATGTTCTGTGTCTTCCAAAGCTGTATTTGGTGAGGGGGGGGTGCTCCTTCATGTGTCGGTAAAAGTAAGTGGATACTTCGGTTGGAGGGTACCGCTTGAAGCGTAACCCAATTTCCTTCTTCTGGTCGACGGATAATTATATTTCTACCAGTGTATGTCTCGTCGTCTAGTCGGATCCAGATACCAAAGTCACCAGCTCCTAGTCTGAGGTCCTCTTTGAGAATAGCTTGTATCTGGGTACGCGGATCTGTTGGAGGTTTTACTTCCTGGGGAACTTCTAATTGGAGAGCTTCTTGCTACTCTATCCACAATTATTCTTTCATAGGGGACGCCTCTTCTTCCATGCCTTCTTCTTGTTGGTCATGACCCGACTCCGGTGGATCTCTTTCGTAGTTGGTCACCCTAGTACTCATTCCTCTCTGCAGCGCTAAGGCTCTTTCTCTTCTTTCTTCCCTACTTTGTAGCCTCCTCTCCCTTTATATTTTCTTGAAGTCCGTCATACCTTTGTGTGACACTGTCTTCTCAATTTCATTTTTAGGTTGAATTTCTCATTATTGGTGATTTCTATTTCCTTTAGTCGACTAGAATCCACTCCACTTTATTCCGACATATGACCAGCTCCCGCCCCATAGCCTACCCAATACTTTAGAAATCCCGGATAGTTCTGTCTACTTGCTAAGGAAGTGTTCCCACTCCCTTTCTGTAATGAATTTTTCCCACTTCTTTTTCTTTTCCGCCTAGTTAGGGTTTAATGGTGGTCCGTGAAGTGATGGAAGGGGTTCGACAATATGACCTACTCCCTTCTCGATCAGGAATTTAAACAACAAGGTCGGTAAGGAACACAAGAATTGCTTGGTGAGTTCTGTGTAGAATTTCTTCTTGATGGTTTCCACCGAAGTTCTGTCTTCTACTGCTTGCTCCTCACAGAATTGATAGGAAATCTTTTTGAACCACTCCGATAAGTTTGTTCTTCCCCCGTGAATCAATTTTTCTAGTAATTGTTGATCTTTAGTCCCTTCCGTATTTTTCATCCAGGAGTTTCTTCAGAAGTTGGAGCATGGATTCTACAAACTTCTCATGCGTCTCTGTAAAGAATATTTCTTTTGCTTGTGCGGTCATCAATCTGTTTCTTTGTGCGTAATTCTGCAAATAATTTGCTACTTTACTCTCCCACCAGTCCTTAATCTCCTGTTCTGATATCATCTGCTTGCATATATCTTAGACATGTACTACTGGCAATGGAACCAATGTTGTAATCTCAGAGATCACATAAGGTTACCAATAATACATACTAAAACATACATACATAATAGAGACAAGAGACAAGAACAAATAGATAGAATCACAGATTATATTAGCATAAGAGGGTCCATACAATACAGAGAATTGAACCGAGTTCTCATCTGGATCAACAGCCTAATATATATGATTACAAAACAGTTACAAAATAACTACCTGTCGGTTCTGTGAACCGACACGACTTTTAGGTGGTTGACCTAATCTCTAGTTAGTTGGCTGACCAAATTAATCATCTGATCGACTAAGTCGGCTACCGTTCAAGTCGGCATACCGATTTGCTCCTCCAACATAGCCCAAGCCTAAGACAAGAAAAACACCCCAGGTCTTGGTATGCATTGCATAATTATTAATTATATTCCTTTACATGTTCAATAGTTTAGCTTATTTGATTCTTTGCCCTTTTTCCCCATTCTGTAATGATTTGATATGGTGTGATCTTCTTAATCAATTTGATTGAAGTTTGCATTTACAAAGTTGCAAATAATATCTATACACCAATTTTCATTGAACGAGTCACTTAAATTATTGTTATAGGAACATTATACTCTTTTAGATAAATGAAAGGCTGTGACATGGTGTTCTAAATTGTGATTTAGTAGATGATATTAAAAGTGATTATAAATATTCTGTAACGTCCCTGGCCACTTCTGGTGTCTTTTGAGACGAAAATATACTTCTTGGAATGGCCAAACTATTTTATTTTTAATCCTGATACCATTCTATTATTCCTTCATTCATCCAAATGGGCATTGGAAGAACCTCCCATGAGATTGGGATTCCAAAATTCATCCAAACGATCCTTTTCGATTCCCTAATTCATATGATTAGTTGATCCATAACTCAAGCTTCCTTAATTAATCCGTTAATTAAGTTTATAACCATTTCGATCATTAAATTCGACCTTCGATTACCTAATACCCATTAATCATAAGTATAATAATTTTTAACACGTTAATCATGGTTAATCGACCCCTTAATCATCTTTATAATCGATCTCGATTACTTAAATTTCCTAATGATGAAATCCTATGTCCCTGATGCAAACCTGACTTATTAATTAAGCTTAGCACTCATATCTAATGGCCGATAATAAATCCCAATGACTTACTTAACTTCTTTAACATTTTCTGGCGGATGTCGACCTTTCGCTTCCCACTCTAATCGTTCCAACATCCGTATAGTCAAAAGTTAGAATTCAACACTTAAAAGTGATCATATCACATTTCCATTTCGACATTTGCATTCTTATTTATGAATTATGCATTTCATACATTCGAGAGTCAGACGTCAACACTGTAAACCAATTGCTAACAAATCAAGTTCAGACTTTTGCATTCAGACTTCTTCATTCCACATTTTGTACAATTGAGAGTAGAAAGTCTCCATCTCTCCACTAATTTTAATGATTCCATCTCATCTTCTACATTCCAATGTAGGAAACCTGCCTCCCTGACATTAGGATTCATAACTTAACACCGCACTACAACTTCCAATGAAATCACTCCTGATTCCTGACTTCTGACGTTGGAACAACACCTCCTTCCTGACACTGGGAGTCAGAATTTGACACTATATAACAAACATGAATAATCTCCCTCCCAAATTTTGCATTCCAAATTCGACACTCCACCTTCTTGACCTTGGGAGTCAAAATTCGGCATCGAAACCCAAATTTTAACATTTTACTTGTTGACTTATGCACTTCAACATTAGTGCATGGTATTCCTGATGTCGGGAATCAAAATTTGGCATGTAGACACTGTGATTGATGAATCTAATTGAATCCAACACGGCAATCAATGGTCGAGATTTATCCAATCATCATAGGCCAACACTTAGTTGATTTTATAACTTTTCTGACGACTTTTGCATTGATATTTTGGCCATGGGAACTCTGTGGATTTCTTACAATTCAGAGGCTAATTCTTTGTGCTATCCAATCGTGTGGCTGAGGAGATTCGAGAGTTATCATTCTGATTCCAATTTTCATCATTTAATCCTGTCAAACACACGTTTAAGGCACAATTGTAATCTTCCTATTTTCATGTTTTGAATTTGTAAAAACATAAAGGCAATTGCAATTCCCTCAACCGTGCACAACAAGGATTTAAATGCTTCCTCCATGCAATTTATGCAACATAAACACATTATTTGGGAATCGACATCCACTCCATAGGTTCCAATTAAAACATATAAGGAAACTAACTCAAATAGAAACAATTCATGGACAAATTAACTTGTTCATGACAATAAAGGCCCATGCTCCCTTTTCCCTTATCTCACCCTCACTGGGCTTATAGGACTTGTGAAAAGTCCAATAGACGTACACAATAAATGATGTAATCAAATTGCATATCTGACTTCACGCATAAACAAACTCATTATCACAATCCCATCAACAAGTAATTCATGGATGCACTATGTCATTTATTACAAGAATAAAACTGTAACCCATACACTAATATAGCTTCTTCCCAAACAATAAACAACCCTCTAATGCATAATTCAAGTTATCCTGCCTATTCATCAAAGACATAATAACAAATACAATAAGCACATAGATAGCTCATTTCAAGCATTGGACAAGCATATTTAATGAACCATTCAGTCTATCATTTCATATCATTCAACCATGAAGAAATATCCATCCATCACAGAACAATTCTAGGCATACATGCATAAGAACACTTATCTTTTGAATTGTAAACAATCCAAGCAACTCGCTATGTGGGTGCAACGTTTCGCCAAACTGTAGGTCTTTGCTTGGACTATAGCATTTCACCACTCAAAGACCACCCTCGAATTGGGATATGTTATACATTAAGGAGTTTTTTAGGCTCATTTACAACACTAGACACCAACCCTTAGGCTAAGACAATACTTAGTTGGGTTTATAAATCCAACATACAGGTAATTACAACTATGTCAAACTAGTGCGCTCAACCATGAAACTATGGCATCTCAATGGTGTTGGCCCTAGGGAAGTGTGTAAAGTATGGTCTAAAATTTTTGAGGAACCTGGTCGTAGTGTGAACAAGGCTACGAGGGAGCGAAGAAAGACTGGTTCAAATCCATAATTTTGGCCCATTTTTGGGGAAACATTAAACATAAGGGGTGAGTTAGTTAGAAAATATTTCCACTTATGGGTAGTGGGAATGGAATGTAAACTCGACTGTTAGAACCTATAAAAATGTAAATGGGATTCTTGAGTAGGATGATCTTAGTGAATGGTAGTCGTGAGTTGTTTTGGGGTGGATTTGTGTAAGAGTTGGTCGAGAATAAGTTTTGTGAGTATCCATAGTTTCTTATGCTGTAGTGCAAATGGTGAATAAGAGTCGTGAAGGTTATGTAATGTCAATCTATAGGTTGTGTGTGCAGACATAATGTAATGGAGATTTGATGAAATAGTCTGCAAGCTATCTTGGAAAACCAAAAGCGTTCAAGAGACGACTTATGCCAGATGAAGAGCGCTTTTGTATTTTTTTCCCGTATGGGTTTCCACGTTAAAACCTATGTGTCAATGGTGTATATTTATTTTATGTCTAAAGCTTTATGATTTTGCTGCGGGTAATAATGTTTACGATGAAATGGAATTATAGTACTGAGAATGTGGTAGATGTGATTTACGATTGTTTTGTTGGGGATCCTTGTTTTAACAAGGGGTGGCACTGTGATTGGAGATGAACGAGGAGGACCATGGGTAAATCCAAGAGTTCGACCTGCGAAACAAAAGAAAGTGTCATTTGACATCTTGAAGGAAAAAATGTGTCTCCTTTGATGCACTAAATGAGTTAATGAACATAAATCATGCTTCGACATCTACTAATTTTCTAGTGTTTGATGATGGACCAATCCTTGAGATGCCACAAATTTTTAACCAATCACTTCAAAGGAAGCCGACGAAAAGGTAAGCAATTTGAATTTTTTTTCAAGAGTTTTTTTTATCACTTGTAGAAGATAAAGATGATATGGCAGAGCTATCGGATCTAATAGAAGAACTTCAACCAAGTCCGTGACTAGAGAAAAATGTTAATCACATTCATTTAATAATGAATACTGGTTGAGAGCTATGTTTGAATGCCCAGATAGGTGACTACGATATGGATTTTATCATTCTTGATTTGGGGTCAGGTGTTAACATCCTAATAAGGAAAACACGAAAAAAGCATGGGAAATCCTAGGCTGGTATGGTCTCCTGTTCAGTTGTGGTTATCCAATCAGCTGAAGGTTCTGCCTATTGGTTGAATACCATGGGTTCTTGTTGAGGTGGAAGGACTCTGAACCTACGCATATTTTGAGGTAATAAATATTGTCGATGATACAAATCCGTATCTATCACTTCTATGGATTGACTGGGATATTGAGAATCACACAGTCATAAATTTTAAAAAGATAATATTATCATTTGAAGATTCATAAATGCGGGTAGTCACTCCAATCGATCCTTTGGAGGGACAACTATTTGTCGAGTGAGTGAAGGGTGAAGGTTAAGAAGGATACCTAGATAATATTTACAATATTTCATCTGCAATGGATGAATACATTAATCTAACAATTAATGATAAATTAAGTTGGTGAAGTATTAGTTCCTGTTCATCAAACTTAGGATAAGCTTTAGATAATTAGCAGAATCGACTACATGAAGTATTGATGCAGAATGTGCAAGGATCACGAAATATTTGAGATGGGTAGGTACTGAGGTATGTGATATACCTAGTTATGAAGGATTACCTAATCTAGATACATTTAGCACAAAATTTGAAGACAAGGTACTAGAACCTCAACGCCTATTAGCCCTGAACGTTGTGTTGAAAGATACACCATCCAAGTGGTAGGTTGTTCACAAATAGTCTATTTTAGAATGGTCCCAATGTTGACGATTGTTAGAAATCAGATTTGACAAAAATATTTTTTATACTAGCCATAAATATATGGGATTGATGAATCCTTTCGACCACATTGAAATTTGGCGCGCGACATGGAGGATGTTTTCTCGACAGGAATGGGTTCAATCGTTCATACATACTTTGGACATCATACCAGGAAATTTCTATACATCGATCGAGTTGTGACGAGGAAATATATAATGGGATGAGTTAGCTACTAGTTTCACACATACTTTTAGCTTTGCTGATGACAGTCCAACGGTTGATACTGCTCTACAGGTTATCACACACAAGATTTTTGAGGACATCCCTGTTCCGATGCCAATTTTTCTTCATAGAAATGCAACTATTTAGAGCTGGATGGAGTGTTATAACATAACTAGTGAACTTGAATATGATGATCCATGTGATATACATATCCCTGAATCTTATGGTAGTCGAGCAATGGAGGGATTTAGATTATGAAATGACAAATTTCTGGAGACCCTCAAAATAAAGAAAGTAAATATTGGTTCCCATGAGAACCCAAAATTCACCAATATTGGGGATTACTGGGATGCTGAGAGAGTAGGAAAAATTACAGATTTGTTGCATGAATTCCAGGATTTTTTCCCAAAAAAATTATCAGAAATTAAGCCTTATTGTTGGCAATCTAGGAGAAATGAAGACCCCCCTGAATCCATATACAAAACCTATCAAGAAGTGACCATATAGACTAAATCCCGAATATAAGGACAAGGTCAAGATAAGTTTAAATTATCCCGATGGTTGTTCAAGGAAAGAAAACTGGTGAAGTATGTATCTGTGTCAACCTGTGAAAACTGAATGATGCTTTCCTACGTGGCCAATTTCCTACACCTTTCACAGATTAAATATTGGAGAGCGTAAGAGGGAAAGAGGTGTACTCTTTCATTGATGCATTCTCTAGGAACCATCAAATAAGGATTGTGAAAAAATACCGACACAAGACCAACTTTGCAATAGAATGGGGTTGCTTCCAATAAACAGTAATGCCATTCGGACTCAAGAATGCACCTGCTATTTTTTTTAGAATAGTAGTAGCTAGATTTAAAGACTTTATCCATACATTTATTGTGGTATACTTTGATGATTGGATGGTCTATGGGCTAGTTAAAGATCATATTGAGAGTCTTCAAATGATGTTGGAACGGTGTAGACAATTCCATATTTCCTTAAATATGAAGAAATATATTTTTCTGTGCTTTTGGTATTTTTCTGGGTCATGTTGTTTGTCAAGACGGAATATTGATGGATCCTGCAAAGATTGTAATTATTGTCGACTTACCTCTACCCACTTTAGTTAAACAATTAAGGACCACACTAGGACATACTAGTTATTACAGAAAATTCATCCGAGGATATGTCGAGGTCACTACTCCAATGGAAAATTTGCTGAAGAAAGATGTTAAATTCAAATGGGACAAGTAGTGTCAAAAGAGCCTAGATATCCTTAAAAATAAGTTGGTCTCAAATTCTATCCTGGTATTTCCTGATTGGTGGAAATAATTTCATGTACATGTCAATGCGTCATCTATCATGCTCGGCGTGGTGCTTTCACAACTAGGTGAGGGCTTTCTTAATAACCCCATTGCATTTGCTAGTAGGAAGTTGTTGATTGTAGGAAGGAATTATACCACTACTGAGCGGGAAGGACTTGCCATGGTATATGAACTCCAAAAATTTTGACATTATTTACTGGGTGGTCATTTCAAGATGTTTACAGACCATTCCGCGTTAGAGTACTTGGTCAATAAGCTAGTGTTGGGGGAGGGATATCTGTTGATCTATTTTTATCTTCCAGGAATTTGATTTCAAAATTATTGTAAATCAAGGACGACTCAATTCAGGACCCAACCATATTTCAAGGTTAGAGAATGGAGAAGAGTATGCTAGTCTAGATTAGAATCTTCCAGACACATAGTTATTTGTAGTCAAAATGATTGATTACCATTACCAATACATTGCACATTTATTGAATACATGGTATGCACTAGAAGGATTTGACACAACACAAAAGAAATAACTAGTTGTGAAAGCTGTAGACTTCTAGCTGGTAGATGGATAGTTATATAAGATGGGACCAGATGAGATACTTTGTTGCTATGTCTTGGAGCATGAGCAACTACTAGTGTTAATGCAACTCATGCTGGTGCCACATAGGGCCATTATGCAAGAAAACAACAACGCACAAGATTTTATAGGTAGGATTATTGTGGCATAACCTTCATGCATATGATATGTACTATTTTCACAAATGTGATTTTTTCAACATAATGGGAAACCATTGTGATGAGATGAAATACCACTGGTACCATAGGTAACTTTGCAGGAATTTGATAAGTGGACTACTGACTTTGTGCACCCCATTAACCCACCAGGAAAACATACAAGAGCATGACATATAATTACTATGATAAATTGTTTAACTAGGTGGGCTGAAGAAACACCAGTCAGAGATTGTACTACTACGATTGTTGCAAGATTTTTGTTTGACCATGTCATGACCAGGTTTGGGTGCCAAAAATTCTGATAAGTGACTAGGGTACACATTTTTTTAATCAAATGATTAAAAAAGTAACTGAGGAGTTTTATATTCATCATATGAAGACAATGCCATATCATCCACATGCAAATAACGTTGTCAAAGCATTTAACAAAATCTTAAAAAATGCACTGACTAAGATCTACAATGTCAATAGGGATGATTGGGATCACAAAATACATACAGTCTTATGGGATTATTCTACAACATGCAAGAATATGACAAGGCACACTCCTTTTAGATTGGTTTAAGGGAAGGAGGTTGTTATGCCAATAGAATACATTGTACCCAACCTCAGAATAGATACAATTAATGAGATGATAAATGTTGGTTCCATTGAAGAAATATTAACTGAGTTGGTACAGATGGAGGAAGATTGCTTCATTTTAGGTTATCATCAGTGTGTTGAGAAAGAGCGACATAAGGCTTGGCATGACCATCACATAAAGTTCAAGAAATTTCATCCAGGTGATTTTGTTCTTCTCTATGACAATAAGTTTTTGAAACATCTTGGCAAGATTTGAACACACTGGTTAGGACCACATGTTGTCATTCATATTACTGATGGCAATGTTGTTCTATTATAAAAGTTACATGGTACACCCTTCAACGAGATGGTAAATGGGAGTCGGATGAAACCTTATAAGGATAGGCATACTTTGCTCAATTGAAAACGTATTAGGTGTATATTAAAATAAAAATAAAAATTGAAGTCTTGTATATAAGTTTGAAATTATGTTGCAAGTTAAAGGTCTGTCGTAGAATATACGTCTGTCATAAGACAAAATTCTATCGCAAGCTTCACTTGGGTTGTGGTTAAAGTTGGGTAGCGGGATATGTTTGCGACGTGATTTATTTCGAATATTTAATTAATGCATAATCATTTCTTGTTTTTATGGTGAATGAAGTGATGTCTTGAATGAATATTTGTCATAATGATTGAAAAGATTGCCTCATGTGAAAGGATTAGCCTCCACCTTTTCCAATTTATTGTAGACCCACATTATTGGATGACTTACTACATCCGTAAACCTATTTCATTCTCAATAGAAGTCTGTTGCTTCATTGTATTGAGGTGTTAATTTTCTTGACGTGAAACAATTGTCTATAAATATTTGAAGCTGAAAGATGTCTATAATGAAGATTCCTGTGTCGAGTACAAGAACTATTCAAGGTTCAGGTATGGAAGACCTCCCTACCATACTCATTGTAGAAGAGGTACCAAATCTTGTTTCACGACTTGTCCCTGTCAATCCACCAAGGAGGAAATGAATGACTGGTAGTGTATTTTTTTCTGTGCAAAGATTCAAAGCCACACATGATGCTGAAGCTTTAGGGTTTGGTTCAACAACGTTATTTCCTGGGTATATTATGTCATGGAAGGATGATTCTCCTAATGTGGTAATTCATAAGAATTCCAAGTATCCACTGTTTAAGTCAACCATTCCAAAATGTGTGCATGTTATGATGGGTATTCTACCAAACTTGAAGAAATTGACATTTGTAGACCATGGTTTGCAGAAATTCTCTGAAATCCAGATGTCACGGTATATGACTTCAGTATAATTGGTCAAAGGTGGGCCTATTGATCTGGTCCTTATGTAGTGGTATTGTGGGCTAGAGAAGTCAAGCATTTTGTATTTGATGCATATGCCCCATTTTGGTCGCACTACTGAGGTCAATACATGTGTGAAAAACCTATTGGTATGTTTTTATGGGGTCTACTTATGGTTGTATAACCCTATTTATATATATGTCGACCTGCATAATTCCATCACTGGGATACCTAAAGCATGGGTCTTCGCAACGCCATGTGTTGCTGGTAAGGAGCATGAATCGAGCCTAGTATCTCATATGAAGGAGAAGTATAGTCTTACACAGGACAAGAGGGGGTATCCATCACCTCTATTAGTGATCAAGGTGTTTGATTCACAACAAAAGTACTATCCAATAAGTTATTAAGAAATATGTGACCGAACTAGTGTACTGTCGGTACCATCGCTGCAACATGGCAGTGTGCTTCTAGAGTTCAGATGAATTGGTCCACATACTTGCTGGATGAACAATTGGAAAAAACCATCAATACCTAGGAAAAATGTATTCCTTTCACTTATTCCTGGTTGTTAATTTTGATCTCTTTTGTCACATGGGCCAATCCACCCAATTATAAAGGGATGGAAGTGTCTATCCCATGTCATGGGGGATGCTATCAGAACTTCTGGTATGAAGAGAAGAACTGATGGTGACATATGGAAAATAACATTGAATTCTACCTACATTCTTATGCATTGAGGCATCATATTGGAAATCAGTCAAGGATTGCCGCAGAAAATGTCCAGTGGTACAATATATGATAAAATTCACTATCGAGGCTCACTATCTGTATTTACAGCCAAAACAAAACCCCCAACATTAATGTTTAACCACTTATTTTTGGTTAAAAAAGGAGGAAATTGATATGATCATTCGGTACTAGCCCAAGGAATTGAAGAAACCTATCATAGATGACCTACTATCTTCTGAGATCGACCTGCGAAAGGAGGGCACATCGGGAACCCAAGCAGGGGAACCCCAAGATGAAGAAAACCCACCCATTTACCCTCATGAAAATAATTAAGAATCAAGTGCAACACCGAAGGACCCTGAATTGGGGGAAAAGAGGAAATATGTTGAAGAAAGCAAGAAGAGTCACAATAATAAAAAGGATGTCAGAGACTGCCCTGGTGGCCTTACTAATGATGACTATAATTTACTGGATGATAGAATGGAGGAGGATTCTGATGAAACTCATCATAGAATTGATGTTCGACATAAATACTTGGTTGGGGGCATTACTGACTTACTTCGGCCTCTCTATGTCACGGTAAAGGAGGTAAGGATGGCAGTCATTCAGGATTGTCGCAAGAATATGGTCCTTTTAAGGATCATCCAGTTGAAGTACCTCTGACTCAAAACCATCGGAAGCTTCAAGTGTCTCCTAAAGCACTTGAATTTGGAACACCTGAATATAATAACATGATTCAGGACATCAGTTATTTCAGCGTCGACCTCTTGGTGTTGCCCATGTTTCTACTACATAAAATTCAACAAGCTATAGTCGATGAGATTAAGGTAAGGGAATATATACTGTGTATGAACAATTGAAGCACTCAAATACCATCATATCTTCTCTCTAGACGAAATTGGAGGACACATAGCAACAGACAAAATGGTGGTAGTAGGATAAGAAGAGACTCAAACAAGCTATCATGTTCACCTGCCATAAAATTCCATAGGTGGGAGTTACACCCGACATGCGCCCAAAAGCTTAGGTCCTTAGGCTAGGGGAAGTGGCTACTGATTTCTGCTAGCAAATTGTAGAACTAGAAGATAAGATGATTGCTAATACACCCCTTGAAGTACTGGAAGAGTGATGAATGCTAATGGGTGAAAATATGCAACAAATTCAGGAGGTTTATGCACTTTGGTTAAGGAATATGATCAGGTTTCCCAGGCATGGGAAACCTTGATGGATGATGATGAGATGCAAAACAGAACATAGCAACTTCATACATCCAAATCCAATCTAGACGGGTTAAGAAATTCATTGAAAACATTGCCTTTGGTCGAGAAGATGAGTAAGGCTATTGAGTTCAGAGCCTTACAACAATAGGTCACCAAGATTCAAACACAACAACAACAAAGAACTGATCATGTTGTAGATATTCAGGCTGAAGTAAAGTAGGTCACACGGACCATTCATCCGGTACATGTGTAGGTGTGAAAGGATCCAGAGGTGATGGAAGTAGAAACTTCAGAACCTATTAGTTACGAACTTGTTGAGAATATTTTCAAGGTAAAGGAAGATGTTCAACAATGGGCAGAGGATGTAATGAAAATATTCCAACATTTTCAAAATAATCTGAACGTGACAGAGGTGTCTGGATGAAGTGGCTCGAGACGAGCCACAAGTGAGTGTTGTGGACTTGTTGGCTCTATGGAAGTGTGTAAAGTATGGTCTAGAAGTTTTGAGGAATCTAGTCATAGTGTGAACAAGGATGCGAAAAAGTGAAGAAATAATGTGTCAAAACCAAAATTTTGACTAGTTTTTGGGGAAACAGTAAACATAAGGGGCGAGTTAGTTAGAAAATATGTCCACTTATGGGTAGTGGGCATGCGATGTAAACTCAGCCATTAGATCTTATAAAAATCTAAAGGGGATTCTTGAGAAGGATGATCTTAGTCACATGGTAGTTGTGGGTTATTTTGGGGTGGATTTGGTGTAAGAGTTGGTTGAGAGTAAGTTTTGAGAGCATCTGTAATTTTGTATGTTGTAGTACGAATGGTGAATAGGAGTCGTGAAGGGTATGTAATTTTGATCCGTAGGCTGTGTGCGTAGACATAGTGTTACAAATTTTTGTTTAACAAATATGTAGTCCATGTGCGTAGACCAAAAGCATTCAATACATGACTTATGCTTGATGAAAAGCGCTTTTGTGGTGTTTTCCTTTATGCGTTTCGACGTTAAAACCTCCGTGTCAATCGTGTATGTTTATTTTATGTCTAAATCTTTGTTATTTTCCTATGACTAATAGTGCTTACGATGAAATGGAATAATAATATTGAGAATGTGGTATATGTGATTTAGATCTGTATGTTTTTATATACTGTTGTTATATGTCAATGATTGTTCCCTGATCTGTGTCCTTGGGTAGTCTATCTGTTGAATTATTGTAACTTTGAAGTGTATTTACTTATTATCCCCGATGTTCCTATCGGTAGAATAATTTGTATTCCATTATACCTCAATGTTCCTATCGGGAGAATTACTAAGAGTCATGAGGAAATCCCCTTCGTTGTAATTCGGGTCATTAGCACCCTAGTTAATATAATATTAAGTTGTTAGAGTCATCCTAGAGAAGTTGGTCCAGTCAGTTTTAGCGGGGCCGACTTATTGGAGTGGAAAATCAAGTGAACAGAAGAATATAAATAGAAGTGAGGCTCTCCTCATTTCTACACACACACACTCACTTATGTAGCGCATAAGAGAGAGAGAGAGAGAGAGAGAGAGAGAGAGAGAGAGAGAGAGAGAGAGAGAGAGAGAGAGAGAGAGAGAGAGAGAGAGAGAGAGANCTTTTGATCATCTATATTGAGGAATATTTTGCTGCGGTTTTCCCATTAGGGTTTTCCCAGGTTAAATCTGTGTTGATCTTGTGATACTGTTTCTTTTAGTGATCCTGTCTATATGCTTTTGTTATAAAATTGAAATTGAATGATGATAATATAGCTTAGCATATGGAATATGAACATGGTATCAGAGATAACCTGAATAGGACATTTTTCACAAGGTGAAAAATCCCTCTCTCTCTCCTGACAAGAAATTAGGGTTTCAAGAAATTTTTTGAATTTTGGAGAACTGATTGCATGGAAATTTGCACCTTCCTAGAGCGCATCTTGTGATCCTAGGATCAAATTTTCTAGAGGAGTAGATCTCCTGGAAATTCAAACCCTAGTTTGACACTGCACCAGAAAACTACATAAATCCAGTGAACCAAAAAACTGCTAGAAGCTGTAGTGCTGAATATTGCAAGTCAATTTGAAGGGTGAAGACTTGAGATCTCCAGAAACCAATCACACCAGTCAACTCACCTCAGTCAAGCGCATCTCCTGGTAAGTTCAGTTTCTCATTCCTTAGAATTTCATTTTTCAGTGATCTCCTGACAAAATGGCCCCAAGCACCAAGCTTGAGGACAAGCTAGAAGGCATAGAGAATCTCCAAGCATGGAAATACAAGATTGGCCTCATTCTTAAGGAGAATGATCTTGAAAAGTATATCAAGGATGAAATTACTGAACCCGAAGAGGATGAAGCTAAGGAGAAGCATAAGAAGGATCTGATTAGGGCATAAATAATTATTGCTGATTCTATCAAGGATCACTTGATCCCTCAAGTGTCATCCAAGAAGACTCCGAAAGAAATGTATGATTCCCTATCTAGAATGTATGAAGCAAGAAACATCAATAGAAAGATGAATCTAAGAGCTCAACTGAAGAGCACCAAGATGAGTCATGGAGAATCCATCCAGGACTATTTCACAAGGGTCTCCCAGTTCAAGGAACAACTCTAAGCTATTGGAGACAACCTTGATGAAGATGAGTTGGTAATGACTGCTCTCAATGGTCTCACTAGACCCTAGGAGTCATTCATACAAATGATGTGTGCCAGGAAGGAAAGCATGGAGTTTGATTTTGTATGGGAAGATTGTATTCAAGAAGATACTAGAGTGGAAAATAGAGAAGATTTACTAAAGGAAGATGATCAAGCCCTAGCCACTCACACCAAGAGAATAAGGACTCAACCTAACTTCAATAAGGGAAACCACAAGGAGTATCGACCTCCCAGAAGGTTCTAGAAAACAAGAGAAAGTCTCCCCAATAAGGACTACTCTAGATTTCAATGTTTTCATTGTGACAAGATAGGACACATTGCCAGAAATTGTCCTTCGAAGATACAAGTATACAAGAATAGGAACAACAACAACAAAATACATCATGCACATCTAGCTAAAGATGAGGATGATGAAGAAGGAGAGGAAGGACCTCCAAGAAAGCAAGCAAGAGAAGAAGATGCAGGAGAGTATGTACTATTCTCTGCACTCTCTGGGTCTATAACACCTGGAGAAGACACTTGGCTTATTGATAGTGGTGCTTCAAAGCACATGACGGGACAAAATAAAAATTTGTCAAAACTTGAAGAAAAGAACTCTCCTCAGAAAATATCTCTAGGAGATGACTATCAATATTCAATCAAAGGAATTGGTGAAGCAAGCTACAAGCTTGATTCAGGAAATCCCCTGAAGATGAAGGAAGTTTTATATGTACCAGGTATAAAGAAGAATTTACTTTCTATCTCAGCTTTATATAAGAAAGGATTCAGAGTTGCATTCATAGACGGCCAAGTACTCATGTGGCCCAAAGGAAAGTCAATTAAAGATGCAGTTGTCATCGGTGAAGAAGAAGGAGGCTTGAATAAATTCAAGGGACATTCAGAAACAACCCTTGTTCATGAGTCCACTAGCCCTAGTGAACTGTGGCATAGAAGGCTTTCCCACATCAATTACAAAGCACTACCTCATGTGAAAAAATTAGTGACGGGATTGCCAGACTTGAAGATCAACCATGAAGGAGTTTGCAAAGGATGTGGGAAAGGGAAGAATATCAAGTATCCATTTCCGAAGGGTGAAACAAAAACTAAAGGTACGTTGGAATTGATTCATTCAGATGTGTGTGGTCCAATGCCCTCCACATCTTTGAGTGGTTTTGAATATTATATTATATTTATTGATGACTATTCAAGAAATACTTGGATATACTTCTTGAAAGAAAAGAGCAAGGTGTTTGATAAATTCAAGGAATTCAAAGCCTTGTTAGAGAATCTTTCAGACAAAAGAATCAAGACACTCCGATCAGACAATGGAGGCAAATATACTTCAAAAGAGTTTGAAGCTTTTTGTAAATATCTTGGAATCAAGAGGGAACTAACTACTCCCTACAATCCTCAACAAAATGGTGTTACAGAAAGAAAGAATAGAATCATCATGGAGGCAGTGAAGAAAATGATTTATGATCAAGATCTTCCAATGCATCTATGGGCATAAGCAGCAAGAACTGTTGTCTATGTACATAATAGAATATATTATAGTGCTCTTGGATTCAAGACTCCAGAAGATATGTTCATGGGAAATAAGCATGAGGTAATTCACTTCAATATATTTGGTTGTCCAGTATATGTTCATATACCGAAGGAGAAAAGAACCAAGTTGGACCCCTCCAAAAATAAGGAGATATTTGTTGGATACTGTGAAGTATCCAAGGCATTTAGAATTTACATTCCTGGATTCCATCACATGGAAATCAATAGAGATGTAACATTCGATGAAGAAGAAACTCTCAAGAGATCCAGAAAATGTCAAGATGAAGAAGTGTATGAGGAAGAGGCAGCTCCCAGAAATGTAGAGGATACATTCCTCCCTGACGATGAAGCACCTGGAGATCATGATATGAAAGAACCACAAGAACCCCCTACGATGGAGATATCATGAAAAATAAATCCTGCTTAGGCAAGAGAAATTATACAAGAAGCATAAAGATATGGAGCTCCTGAAGGCTCCACAAGGAGAAGCAAGAAGCCTAATCCATTTTCCAGCTATGTAGCTTTGATGTGTGATCCTGGGGATCAAGAACCTAGAAACTATGAAGAAGAAGTACAGAAGAAATAATGGGTAGAAGCAGTGACAGAAGAGTACCAGTCAATAGTGAAGAATGATTTCTGGGATATAGTTCCCAAACCAGAAGGCAAGAGTGTAGTATCCTTGTTGGCCCAATCTACTGTCGTAAATCAGAGCTTACTATTTTAAATGTCAACCCGATATCCTAATACTTAGAAGCATATCCAACATCTATGGACTTAGAACTAGACTAGTTTAAAATCTACTATACTCCAAAAACCTAAGGCTATTTAAATGCTGTAAGTGTAAAATTACCAAAAAATCCCTTACGGGAAATGTATGCAATGACAATTTTTAACTTAACCACATCTAAACATGAATCATAAAATGTAAAAATTATAAAAACTAAAACAATGTTATTCTATTGCTGAAAGCATAAAACACTGAGTTCTTTTACAAGAACTGTTAGTTCACAATGTATTTAGTTTTTCAACAGCATAATATTTTTCTATAATGAAACTAAAACAATTCTACAATAATCTAAGCAATGTATAATAAACCCTACTTTGGATTACACAGTCTAAAATTCTCTTGCATTCAAATTAAAATGGAATGATATTGCCGAATGTGGTTTCCAGATTTAATTATAATCTTACAGGAAAACTAGAAATATAAAATGCATCTACAGGTTTTAAATGAAATCTACAGGAGATAAATTAAAACATACCAACGCAACAGCAAAAGAAATTGTGTGCAGGATTAGTAGAGTGGGCCCTCCACTGCTCCGGTCACACACAACGAATTATAAAATCACCAACAGCTAAATTGATTTCATAAAAATGGCAAAGCAGATGCACTTGTAATTTGTTTGAAAGTTTGAGTTCTTAGTACTAAAAACACAGAGTCTCACTCAGTTTGTCAGATGGCTTTACATGAAAAACACAAATATTTATACTAATTGTTCTCAAAATAAAATTCTACAATCATGCTCAAGATCATAATGACAACTTGCCATAACCCCGATCTCTCCCTTAGATCCACAAAAATAGGAGAAAATTTCTGAAATATCAAAACAATCCCTTTTTTATGCTTCCTGGCAGCACAGGTGGTCGTCTTTGACCTGCATTGACTTGACACCTGTGAGGGCTATCTCATAAAGTTGTTGGAAATAAATCCATCCTTGGAAATCAAGGATTCTCCTACATATTTCAAATCTCACCCAGTCATCCTGCAAATATCCAAACCTTGGAGCGTTTACGGGAAGTTAGCAAATCCTCTAATTTATTAAAATTTCGATTTAAATGCTTTAAAAAATACAAAATTTGATTCATTAAAAAGTAGAAACAATTATACCTTAATTTGATGAGCTTCAAGGTTTTATGAGTGAAGTATGAGGGTTTAAGGATGATCATAATGGTATGAAGGAATGGCTAGAAGGGTTAAGGCATAAAAAATAGGTGTCAAAATTGCACCCAACAAGTGAGTCCCACCTGTGGTACTTTCCCATGTGTGCATTAACTTGGTATATTCCCATGCAACCACCCTTTCCCCTCAATGTTGAATGCTAATTAAGGAGGTTTTAATGAAGTGGTTCATGTCATTTATGGCATAGGGGTTCTTAAGGTAACACTTGGAAGCAAAAGGTCAATCCCATAACCCCCTCACACATCCCTTGTGGGTAACATAGTCCCTATCATTCTTGTTTCCAACATAGCCAACCCATTTGGACATTTTTATTAACATTATAAGCATTTACATGGTTTTACACCTTCCATGGATTTCTAGCACATGGCATATCAAACCTAGCTTACTTTCCTTTTAAACAGACCATTCACTAACATGGATTTGGACTCGATATCCTTGTTAGGAATTATACATGGAACATACAAAATATTTACATTGCTAGCCAACACATACAATAGGGGTCAAAATAGGGGCATTGCAATCCCAACCCTTTAAATAACACCATCCTCGACGTTCCAACACTTTTAGATATTTACACATATAAAAATTTACAAAATGTGGTAGGTCTGTCTTGCATTGCATCCTTTAACTTGGATTTTTGAGACCAAGTCCCTTGGTCTCTACATGCTGCTCCCATTGGATTTGACCTTCCAGCTCCACATGTGTGGGTTTTCCACTACAACACTCCTTCATTTCCTTTTCTTTCTAGTTGATCCACAAGTTTGGAAACTTTATGGATGATGCCTTTCTTTCTTTTCCTTGCTGGGAAGTCATGGAAGGGATGATTTCCTTCACTTCCCCAATATTTTAGTGGCTTCCTACGCATCTTGAGAATTCCCCAATATTTTCTTGGGCCTTGGAAACTGTTAAAACAATTTTTTAGTAATTGAAATAACTTTTGGTATGCTTCCATGATCAATGTGTACAATTGCTCACACCCTGTTTTCCAACAACACCTGCTTTATAACATACACAACCAATTTTTTTAATGGATCACTTGTGAAATTCATAATTATGAATCTTGTTATGCCAATAATAACACAATATTTAAAATAAGTCAATTACTTGCTCAATTGACTTGGAAGGCTCATGCTTTATCCAAAATACTTTCACACATTTCATACTTTCCCAACATATAGATGATCTCATTCTTCTTCATCCTTTCAGATGAATTTAACTAATTCAATATTCATAGTTTATTTCAAGAAAAAATAAACACAATCGATGTTTAGTTGTAACATGCATTCAACTACTTTCTATCTTTACAACACAACAATAAAAATGGAACTAAAAGAGTTAAGAATTTTCTCCCTTTTAATATCGTTCCAATATGGAGCCCCACCATAGTGGCTCCATGCTCCTTGGCCTCTTTGATTTCAAGTGTGAATTCTTGACTCACTCATTCCTCTTTTTGGCAGTGCTATTCAATGTCTATAGTCTATCTAAGGATTTACAACTAGGTTACTCTCCACAATCAACCTATAGAACCTAAACTACTAGGAGCATCACAAGTCCACTAGCACCATTTTCCATGGCTTCTCGCACCAAGGTTTTCAGGATAGTCACATGCCCAAACGCACATTTAGGATTCCTTCAAAGTTTTATCTTCCAACATTACCTAGGTTTCAACAAAGAAGCAACACTATTGTATCAAAATGGATGTAATAAAACTTATCCCCTTCAAGGTTAGCATATAAACATGAAATTATAAATAAAATAAAATAAGAAAATACATGATAATAAAATAATTATATGTATGAGTGTCTTCATGTTGTTCCACATGTGTCCTGCTTCACTTTACAAGCCTTGGATCACCTGTGGTCATATCAATGATTTCTAGGATAGCATACTGGCTACACCTCAACATCCAATGCCCAACCAATGCACCAATTGGATTTACCAGGAATCCATGGTGCTAATTAACACCTCCATCTCGGTTAACAGGTAATAGAAAGGGAAATTTCCATCATAGGAAACTCAGGCCATACATCCTGAGAAATCACACTATATTTCCATCATAGGAAACTCAGGCCTTACATCTCGAGAAAGTACACTATATTTCCATCATAGGAAACACAATCCTTACATCCTGAGAAAGAACAATATATTTCCATCATAGGAAACTCAGACCTTACATCTTGATAAAGCACAATATATTTCCATCACATGAAACTCAGGCCTTACATCCTGCAAAAGATCAATATATTTCCATTACAAGAAACTCAGGCGTTACATCCTGACAAAGTACAATATATTTCCTTTGCACTTTAACTTCAGTGACCAACTTGCAAGTTCATGACAACACAAAAGGGATAATCAAGCTCATAATTATTAGTGATACAATATTGTAAACATATTTTTATAAAAACTCACTCCTCGATATTAAAATACCAGGAATGCATCCACCCTTAGGGTGTAGTAAATACCGACAACCATAAAATAGAAAAACACCATAAATGCGTGCACTCCTTTCCAATGTGTGCCATGTAGGCCATAATCACAACTCAAGTAGTCTGAAATAAAAACATGTTTTGCATACTAATTTCTATAATAAGACCTATGCATTTTTCTATCAAGGTTCACAAAACACTTATATGTTTGCAGGTGCCTTTATTTTTTGTTTCGCGAGGAATGGGGCTCCCTTATCTAAGTTAACATTCCCTCGGGATCTCTTTACTGATCTCAACAATACCTTAGGTTTGTCACCCCAATTCCTTTTGTTTTTAAGCTCTAGGGGCCAACACATGCCCCACTGGCATAATTTTATCACCTCACATGCGTTGTTTTTACCAACACGTAGGTCATTGCGCCGAGAGGCGCTCTACAGCCCAGTATGGGGGAGATATTGTAATGTTAGGTAATTTTATGTAATGTGCATTATGTAACATTACATAACATTATTTTTATTAATAAAAAAATTTCTTTAATTATAGGCCAAAATAAATGTCGGCCAAAAAAAAAATCTAATATGGGGGAGATGTTGTAATCGTCCTACCTAACAAAACAACTAGAGGCGCTCTACAGCCCAGTATGGGGGAGATCTTGTAACATTAAGTAACGTTATTTTTATTAATAATTTTTTTTTTTATAATTATAGGCCAAAATAAATGTCGGCCAAAAAAAAATCTAATATGGGAGAGATGTTGTAATCATCCTACCTAACAAAACAATAAAAAAGTAAAAATTTAATTATCCGTAAAACAAAATGTGGGTTAGGATAAAAACACAATATGGGGGAGATGTTGTAATGTTTCTACCTAACAAAATAATAAAAAATAACAAATTGAATTATCCTCAAAAAAATGTTGGCCTTGCACATGGTTTTAAAACCATGTGCAACCCATGGTTTTATTGTACATGGTTTAGGAGGGCCTTGCACATGGATTTAAAACCATGTGCAAGGCCTCTTAAACAACCCATGGTTTTATTGTACATGGTTTAGGAAGGCCTTGCAAATGGTTTTAAGACCATGTGCAAGGCCTCCTAAACAACCCATGGTTTTATTGTACATGGTTTAGGAAGGCCTTGCAAATGGTTTTAAGACCATGTGCAAGGCCTCCTAAACAACCCATGGTTGTAGGAGGGCCTAACATGTGGTTTTAAAACCATGTATGGAGAAATGTTTTAATGTTTGTTCCTAACAAAATAAAAAATAATAAAAAATATTATATGTTGGCCATAAATAATATTAAATATTAATAATAAAAATATTATATGTGGACCTTAAATAAAAAGATGTGTCTTTTGGTTTGAATCAAATCAATGGATACCTAAGAAGAGGTTTGCACATGAGAGATTTGATCCCTCTCGGTGCTTGATAGAGCCTAGGATTTGGATCTACGCTGGTATGAGACATTATCCTAATTTACAATGACTTTTCCATTGAAACCCATTTAAAGCACAAGAATATTCCCATGGATTTTGGCTTCTGTAGGTCATAGCATGCGACTTCCTGTAACACGTCGTAACACAATTCACAAGCAACCAAAAAATCAATCATATTTAATAATTTAATTCAAACCAAAATTTATAATTCTTCCTTCCAGAGAATTGAATTTTACACAGTCACGAGATTCCTTCTCATATTGCTTGGCTCTAGCAACTAGTAATACGATGCCCTTCGTGTCCTGCACCAACCACTATTTCCTAGGGCATTTACCTGCCATACATCCTCTCTGCTAGGATTTAGATCAACCAAGCCATTAAAAAATGTGCATACAATATTTCATTACAACATTTATCACATTCACTGAAGTGATTCCAAAATTATAACACACAATAATTCAATCACTGTAAGCTGTTAATACCCTAAATGCAATGAAATCTCATTTACTTTGTATGCATCGATACTCTAATAAGATTGCAAGACACAGCAACATTATTTATGCAATCAAATTAAAACTTTAAATGTTGAGGGCTCAATAGTCACACTCCTTTCAGTGCTTCAAAGTCCCTCAGTAGTACAAGGAAACCTTTCTTTGCATTAATAACAATTCATGAGACAATATTAGGATTTATTAATAGTCCTATTTACTTTGGATGTTAATGAGTTTTAATGAATTTATTATTCACCACCATGAATACACATAATGAATCTTACCACATGCACTTACACAAAGACATGCATAAACATGGATTTACATAAGACATTCTTGCACAAAGGAACTCAGGCATAGGACTGTCCAAAGAATTAAACTAAATCTCCATCGTGGCCTTACCCATGACTATTTCACATAGCATACATTACAACAACATGACAATTAGTCCTCACTTGATTAGGTTATTAAACTCATAACCAACACACACACATGCATGCTATTCATTCATGTGAATGCATTCATCCTTAAACAATTAGAGGACATAAGGCTCCTTTCCTTCAGTGTCCCATATTTCACCATTCATGGTGAGATAAAATTCACATCCACGCATCCAATATTACATGCAAAATAAATCGTGATGGAATTGAAATGTGGATTAAGGAGTTCTTATCCATTCCTCTTAAGCACGTATGCACTTCGCATAATTAAATCATTACATGTATGGTTTCTATTAACACAAACAATTGTCCACATATATCTCTATGTTCAACACCATAACAATACATCATAATCCCATCATTATTCCCTCCATTTTTACATTAAGAATTAATTCCCTCTAAATTGGTCCAAATAATCATTATTCCTTCCCACATAAATATAGGGAAGATGTGCATTTATTGCAACAAAACCCCATTCTCTCAAAAAAGGACAAAAATCCCTAAAATGAGAATGGGTCAAAAAAGTATGGACCAATACCATGCACTACATAAGACCATGGAACAATACCATGGGAAACAAAATCTTGGATCATATTATAAATACATTGTGAAGGTCTTCCCACAAAGAAAAATTTTCATTAGAAGCTTACTCACACCTTTGTCACACTTTTCACCTTTTAGCCACATATTTCCACATCACGTTGTATGTTGAATTTACTCCATACAACCCTTCATTCTATTCCCATTGACAACCCTTGTTGGAGAAAATCAGAGTCCCAAATCGTGGAAGCCATTGGACCAACTCCTCAAACGACTGCAGTGGCCCTTTTATAAAGGCATGAGTACTTGTAATTGTTTTGTTAATTAAAAAATCTAAAAAACATAGTTTATTTATTGTTTGCTTGTAAGTTAAGGTTGAATGTCTTCCCTTGCACCATGAACTCTACCTTTAGATCCCTTTGATCTAAGGCATGTTGTTTTGCATGTAGCTGGAGAGAAATATCCACTATAGTTTTGGTAACTGCGTTGGCTCGATCCTCTTGGATATATGGTTTTGCATGTTTATTATTTCTAATTGTTGGTTTGTTTCACTTGGGTACCTTTAGCCATCATAGATATAACCTCCTTTCAACATATTTGAACTAGTATGTTTCCAGTGCTTACCCCTCGACCCTAACCGACATTTTTCCATAAAACATTTAACATTTCGACCAGTCGCACATTTTTGGCCGTAAGGAATGACCTAGGTCGCACCCGTTTTCCCAATGAGCATGACCTAGGTCGCACCTTTTTCCCAGTTAAGTGTGACATGGACCAAGATTGTAGATTGCTATTTTTTTTTTCCTTCCTGAGTGACCTAGGTCACTTATGTGACCCTGTTTTGTGCGATTTGTCGCGCGAAAACCCTTTTTAAGTGCAACCTATGTTTTTTGGTTGTTTTGGTCATGAATTTTTCTCAGTCCTATGTGACCCCAACCACACATGTCCCTCCTAAAGGTGCAACCTACTGATTTTCCAACTGTTTAAGGTGTTTTAGATTTATTCCTAACCTCTTGTCCGTGTTATTCCCATTTCCTGATTGTGTTTTTCTAGATATGATTTCCTAAAACCCCTTGGTGTTT
Source organism: Pseudotsuga menziesii (assembly GCA_001517045.1). Taxonomy (NCBI): domain Eukaryota; kingdom Viridiplantae; phylum Streptophyta; class Pinopsida; order Pinales; family Pinaceae; genus Pseudotsuga; species Pseudotsuga menziesii. The sequence continues at coordinate 903,644 of LPNX011166148.1, forward strand.
TTGCAGTCTCCATTTTCTTGTATTTGAGCCGATCCTGGTTGAGCTTGGTAGCTGATACCCCCATGTGTTTCCTACACCCTATAGAGTTCCTAGTGTGCTTCATTACTTACATATTTTATTTCATTTGGAAAGATTTGTTTTTAATTGTTGAAAATCATTTACTTTCAGTATTGTTATTTACTTTTTAGCATATTAGTCTCTGGCAAAGAAACCTGGATTTTAGAGATCACACTCCATTTGTGCACACATATCACACCTTAATCTAAATGCTTGGTCTTTGACCCCAAGTTGAGCCTAAAATTAACCTTAAATCAACCAACATTGTAACCTCACTTGATGACTGAAACAATATTGTAGTTAGGTTAGGACACCAGGGATATGCATCCAAATAACCCCCCTTTGTCACTTACATTTGAGACATAGTTGTTGTCTTCTAGGGAACCAAAATCCTATAGTATTTGTTGACACGGTCACAACCAGTTTATCAAGGAGGCTCTTGCTCTGCGTGGGTAAGCCACAACGAAGGGAATCCCTAAGTCTGGGTGTGTTGGAATATAATCCGTCGGGATTATATTTTGTAAATAAATAAAGAAATCTGAATAGTTATGTAGGAAGCCGAAAAGGCTGGGCGGAAGGTGAAACAAAACCGTCATATGCATTGTATAAATATATGCATTAGCAAAGGAATAATATTGAATCGAGAGTTATTACCTATCAGTGGTATCAGAGCACGGTGGTGAAAGATACTCCCTGGTTAAGCAACCATCTTGGAGAAGATTAAGCACGGTGGTGAAAGATACTCCCTGGTTAATACTGTGTGAGTCATTCAGAGTTATGGTTGCGCAGGAAAGGTTTGCTGGTAGATTTGTCCAAAATCTACGCTAGTATTGAATGCTGGAGTAATGGAGCAATTTCATACAGAGATTGCCTGTGCGTTTCATTGTATATTTTTGGAATTTGCCACGAAGGGTTTTACGATAAAAATTTATTGGAGATTCTTCACATAATAAATTGTGATTGAAATATATTGCTAAGAGTGTTTGAGATCTTGGGCCATAGTTGAAGTGTTGAATACTGCATTGAACACTGTAATAGCGTGGAGGTAAACAGTTTTTTTTGCTGGTTGAGCATTGTGCATCAATACTGTGTATCATTGCAATTCTGCATGTATTGAAGACTGCCTGGTGCTGCGTTGAAGACTGCCTGTGTTGCTACAGCCTGTTGAAGACCTACTTGAAGACCGACCTCAGAGACTGAATACTGAGACTGATATATTGCTAGTGACTGATATATTTTGTATTGAAGAAGCCTGTGTATGCTATAAACTTGCATTGTATTCACCTTGGCAGAGACTGTAGACCTGCAAGGTTATTGTTTTTCTATTTCTGGTTATTTTTATGTAAATTACACTAACAGTTGTAAAAATGCAATCTATAGCATCTATTGTTGGTGATGTCCTCACTGGCAAGGAAACATATCCAAAATGGTTTAGAAAGATCAAGAAATCAAGAAATATTGTCGATGAATTCCTTGACTTTGTTCAGAAAACAAAGAATCGGTCCAAAGACCCTTCCAAGGGAGATTGCAACAAGAGAGGACGAGGAAGAAGAAAATTCAGAGGTAGAGGGGGCAGAAATAAAAGATCAGATTTGCAGTGCAAGCGTTGTGGAAATACTGGGCACACATCAGATCAGTGTTGGGCTTCATGGGACTCCATCAAAGACAAGCATAACCAGAAGAAATATGATAATAAAAATCAAGATGCTAGTAAATCTTCTGATTCTGCTCATTGTATTGTTGCACATTGTAATCTTGGAATTAATGAAATGAATTCACTTTAATCTTACAAAGAGTGTTGGCTGCTTGATACTGGTGCAACATCACACATGAAATTTAGAAAAGACTGTTTTGAAGAACTTAATGAAACAATAGATGTCATAGTTTACTTTGCAGATAAGTCAAGTCTTAAAGCAAAGGGAATGGGAACCATTCGACTGAAGATGCCTAGATTCCCTGATTTCTTGTTGAAGAATGTTCTTTATCTTCCAGAGTTGCAGAGAAGCCTTCTGTCCTTGGTGGAGATTCGACAGTGAGGCCATTCCATCCACATGTTTGATGGAATTGTAGAAATAAGAAAGTTCTCTGACAACCAAGTCATCATGACTGGATACGAAGATGGGAAGCTGCTAAAGCTAAAGGGTTCATCTGCAAGAGTTTAGAACTATGCCTACCTCTCTCAGCATGGAGAAGGTAATTTGTCATCTAGTTCATTGTGGCATGCAAGATTTGGTCATCTAATTTATAACAGTCGTCATTTGTTGAGAAAGAATGGTGTATTTGGTTTGCCCACCATTCCCAAAGAGAAGAGCAAATGTGATGCATGTATATTAGGGAAACACAGTAAGCTGTCATTCCATGAATCTAATTTCAGAGCAAGTAGGAAATTAGAATTAGTGCATTCTGATTTATGTGGCCCAATGCCAACTCCTTCTGCAAATGGGAATAAGTATTTTATGACATTTGTTGATGACTACTCAAGAATGTGCTGGATTTACTGTTTAAAGACAAAATCAGAAGCATTTCAAACATTCAAAGACTTTCATGCATTGATAGAAAAACAAGCACAATAAAAAATTGGTACACTTCGTACTGATAATGGGAAAGAATACACTTCAAATGCTTTTGAAGATTATCTTCGCCAACATGGAATTGCACATCAGACTACCGTTCCCTACAATCCTCAACAAAATGGTGTAGCAGAAAGAATGAACAGAACCATAATGAATATGGTTCGCTCAATGATGTTTTTCATGAATGTAAAACTAATGTTTTGGGGTGATGCAGTAAAATGTGCAGCCTATTTGTGAAACAGAAGTCCCTCAAATGCTCTTGATAACAAGACTCCACATGAAATGTGGTTTGGTCATCTCCCTTCAGTTAGGCATCTCAGAGTTTTTGGTTCCACCTGTTATGCCTTGATTCCAAAGGAGCAAAGAAACAAGCTTGGTGCTCGAAGCAGGAAATGCATTTTCCTGGGGTACGAAGAATACTCCAAGGCATACCGTCTGTATGATGAGGTAAACAAGAAGTTTGTTATTTCCAGAGATGTCATTTTTCTTGAAACTAATAAAAATGACTAGTCCATTGAGAGACAGCTTGATCATTTGTAAAATTATCCTCATCCAAAGAACTATTCTGAAAATGAATATGAAATTCCAAACCTTCAAGGGGGGATTCCTATTCTGGATCAACCTTTGGAATTTCCATATGAAGCACCAACTCCCCCGCATGAAGAAGTTCATGCTACTTCACCTGATCAAGAGATTCAACTAGATGATGTGATTGAGAGAATTGAAAGACTCTCAATCAATGATGAAGCACCACCAGCTGATCAACCAGGACCATCACGGAATATTCCTAAATGGGCCACAAAGACACTTGAAAGTGTCCATCCGGATGAAGTTGAAAATACGGGAACGAGAAGTTTGAAAAGACATGGAGGAGAAGCAGATAATTCAGGTGATGACATGGATGTATCATTTGATTGTGAATATATTTATTTGCTAACTTTGAACCAAATTCCTTTGAAGAAGCTTCTACTCGAGTTGAGTGGAAAGAAGCTATGCAGAATGAGTATGATGCACTCATGAAGAATGGAACTTGGAAGTTGGTTGACCCTCCAGTTGGAACCAAACCAATTGGCTGCAAGTGGGTGTACAAGAACAAATACAGATCAGATGGCTCACTTGACAAGCACAAAGCAAGGCTTGTAGCAAAAGGCTATGCACAGAAGGAAGGAATTGACTATGAAGAAACATTTTCTCCTACAGCAAAATGGGCTACCATCCGAACCTTACTCTCTTTAGCTGCTCAAAAAGGGTGGAAAGTTCATCAAATGGATGTGAAGACTGCTTTCATGAATGGAGACTTGAAAGAGAATGTCTTCATGTCCCAACCATAAGGCTTTTTTGCGAGAGGAAAAGAACAAAAGGTATGCAAGCTTGTCAAATCCTTGTATGGCCTAAAACAAGCGCCTCACGCATGGTATGAAAAGTTAACCGAGAATCTTTTGAAGTTAAATTTCGAACATTTTGATCTTGATGATGCAACACTATTTATAAAGAAAGTAGGAATATCAGTTGTGTATCTTGTGGTGTATGTAGATGATCTTTTGATGACAGGGAACAATGATAGCTATATAGCATCCATAAAGAAAGATTTGAAAAAGATCTTTGAAATGACAGATATGGGACATCTCCACTATTACTTAGGAATTGAAGTCACTCAACATCCTAAGTACATATTCCTATCTCAGAAAAAATATGTTGGAGAACTACTAAACAAATTTTGCATGACAGAATGCAACCCTATCTCTACTCCAATGGAACAGAAAATGAAGCTCACATCAAGCGAAGGAAAATAATTTGAGGATGCGACCAAGTATCGACAACTTGTAGGAAGCCTTATCTACCTTACAACAACTAGACCAGATATTTCTTATGTTGTTGGCATACTTTCAAGGTTCATGCATAAACCTTGTGAAGGACACTGGTTAGCTGCAAAAAAGAGTTCTAAGATACTTGAAGGGGACTCAAGACGTTGGACTCAAGTACTCTAAAGTGGATGACTTCAAACTTATTGGGTACTCAGACTCAGATTTTGATGGCGATAAGGAGACATGAGTATCAACTTTTGGATACTCTATGAGTCTTGGATTAGTAGCTGTCTCATGGAGATCACACAAACAGTCAGTTCCAGCAGATTCAACAACAGAAGCAGAATATGTGGCTGCAGCTGAAGCAACGAAAGAAATAGTATGGCTCAGGAAGATACTTGAAGGTTTGCAAGAAAAACAAGAGAACTCCACTCCATTATTGATTGACAATACTTCTGCAATCAAGCTGGCTAAGAATCCTAGATTCCATGATCGAACCAAACACATCAACACAAAGTATCATTTGATTCGACATCATGTAGAGGCCAAGACAGTCCATCTTCGACATTGTTCCACAAATGATCAAATTGCAGACATCTTCACCAAAGCACTTGGACGAGAAAAGTTTGAAAGATTTAGAAACATGCTTGGACTTACAAACACCCCTTCGGATTAAGAGGGGGATTGTTGGAATATAATCCGTCGAGATTATATTTTGTAAATAAATAAAGAAATCTGAATAGTTATGTAGGAAGCCGAAAAGGCTGGGTAGAAGGTGAAACACAACCGTCATATGTATTGTATAAATATATGCCTTAGCAAAGGAATAATATTGAATCGGGATTTATTACCGATCATGGTGGAATACCACACTCCACTCTGTATGAAAGGATATCTCTTCATAGTCCTCCCCGTGCATGCTGGCTCCCATACCGGGTGCCGAGGACCAAAGGGAAGAATTTCCAAGAAACCTTCTTGAACATGTCATGAACGAGGTATCCTAGTTTCCAGTCTCTTAGGGATATTTTATCTGTGGTGGCTCTCAAAAGTAGGATTCTCTTAGCCTTTTGTTCTTCCAATTTGTATTATTTGCTTGTGGATTTCATCACATAGTAGAGGATATGATTTGTGAGGGGATTCCATCGTCTAGCTAGGATCTTTATTTTTCCTTATACCCCATAGGTTAGTGCATTATTTTATTCATAGCTAGTACTTCTTATTGGATTTCTGAAATCTTTTGTTGTATAATTTCCTATTGTGACATGCTGTTGCAGTTCAGTTTTAGAGCTTGTTGTTTGGAATGTGTGCCATAATTTATCAACTCTCCTTCTGCACACTCGACTACAGTTGGATTATTGGGATTGCATTCAACACCTTTGAGCCTTCAATAATCATATAGAACACCATCACATCATCATTTCTCCCCCACACTACTCCTAGATACTTAGGGGGAATTCCCCCATTTCGGTTCCCTGAAACACCATCGTTGGATCCATATTCGGTGTTGTTCACCACCTTCAAAATCACACACTGCATCTGAGTCAGATTCAGATTCCTACGAATCTAAGCCTACATTGTTCACAACACCATCTAGCCCCATGGTTGGTTTACCTCCCAACCCATTCCAAGGGGGGATTGTTCGTAGTGGACCTATGAAAGCTCCACCCATCATACCAAGTATCCCTTCTACTAGAACTATAGGTCCTCATCTTAGTTGGCCCCTTGTCACCACACACACTATTGCTGGTTCACTACCAACTAGTGGTTTCCCAATCCAGCCACTATGGTTCACACCATTCCTTGATTCATGCATAGGGGCACTGACCCTTCTACCACTATTATAGCTACTCACACCATTCTAATGACTACTTATACTATCAGGATTCAACCCTACCAACCCCCATTTTCCCATGGTAACTACATGCCCTTTGGACCTTTCACCATTGCTGGCCCTCCCATATCTAGTCCAGGTCCTAGTATTCCATTCATGGATAGTATCAACCTACCCGATTTGGTGAGTTTACGAATGAACCCATCCATCATGACCCATTGTGGCCTCCCATGCCTACTAAACTCCCTTTAGACATCCCTAAGTTTGAGGGAAAGGTGAGAGAAGACCCTCATAGTCATATCATGTCATTCCACTTATGGTGTTCCTCCAAAACAATTGTGGATGATTCTATCTGATTTCAGCTATTCTAGCACACAAGCACTGATGTTGCAGCCAAAGGGTACATTGATCTTCCTCATGCCATTTATATTGGTTTTTCCTCCTTAGCCTTGATGTTCGTCCAATATTTATAGCTACCCATCCATTATGATGAGGGATTGGAAATCATGTTATCCTGTAGAGAGAACACTGCTACCTATATCACATATCACATCCATGAGTGGCATTTTTTCCGTAGTTTGTGCAAAATCCAGATAGATGATAGGATCTTCCTTGATTGGTTTCTTAGAAAATTACTCCCCCTTATCACCAGGGATGTTGCATCAGAGCACCCAAAAACCGAGGAAGAATCAATAATCAAAGAACAATAGCTTGACCTTATCTATCTTCAATTGGGTTACCTTTACATGATCATACCTGACGCTCCTCGTGTTGGCTCCTAACGATGAGATACGCTAGGGGAATCCCATGCTGCTGATGGAGTCATTGGATCCATTACCCAGTACCCCCACCTATACACAAACTATCCTTTGATTTCACATCACTTTGGTAATGTCCCTAGTGTTTCCCAACCCGGCTACACCCCTGAATTTTCATGCATAGTGGTTCAGTTCAGAGCCACACCTTCATATATATGCGTCTCCTACACCCGTTCCTCATGTTCATGGACATAACTTCTTGGCACCTATTTTTAATGGCCAAATTATAGGATTTGCATCCCCTCCAATTGATATTTCCTATTACCCACCACCTATGAAACCTACACCTACTCCAAACCTGAATCCTACTGTTCCTCAAGGACAGGTCTACGCTGAACAGAACCTCACCAATCAACCTTGCCCCAATAACCAACAAGGGCAGGGAAGAAGACAAAGAGGTAGGAACTATGGAACCAACCAACCTCAAGGGGGTGGCCAAAATCCCTAGACTATTAACAACAACGCAACCAATTCCCTTGCACATAACCCCCATCACCCACATATACTTGGGAAGAACCCTTAATTATAGACTAACCATTTGTGTAACATCTATGATGTGTATGGCCACTATAAACACCAGTGCCCCTAGTTACATAGAGTCTTCCACGAATTACATAAAGTAAATTAACGTGAAACCAATGTTTCTACTTCGACATAGCCAAACCCAAAACCACAAGGTCCTTTGCCTATGGTGTTGTAGAACCCATTACCAAATCAAGGAGTGGTTGCAACCCAGCCATTGGTACAATAAAATATCGCAACCAATTCTTTGATTCAACCCATCGATCCTAGTGTCCATCATCTTATGAAATTGTTATTTGACGTCAAATTACATACTCGACAACACCAATATGGCTCCACCACGAAAACCATTAATACCTCCATGACATCTACCTCCACTTCTATCGATATGTCCTTACATTTTATGAGACCCCCACAGAGACAGTTTTGCCAAAGTCCCTAGGTTCCCTTTGCATTGCATTGTGAACAACTCCATTGCTAGAGATACTCTCAATTACAGTGTTGTCGATGACTTGGCCCAGTCTCCCTTTGCCATGTCTGCTTTGTAATTCCTAAGAACTTGTCCTCTGCAACACAAAGCCTTTTTATTTTCTTTAGGCTCCATCAAACCCTCTAACTCCAGGTTGATCACTTTTGAATTGGATCAAGGAGAACCTCAGATGCCTTCATCCGTAGCCTTCCAGGTTTTTGTCACCGTTTGGAATTCAATCATTCATCAATGAGGGTGCATCCACTTGTGTTATATCAATATTCATTTGGTAGAACCTAGCATCCCCAACCCTTCAACCCTCAATCACTTCCCTACGTGCTTACGATGTCCATGTTGCCAAACCACAAGGAATTCTCATGAATGTACCCATTCAGTTGGCAGGTAAAAATTTGTTGATTGACATTGAGGTTGTGAACACTCAGTTATATTATGACCTTCTCCTTGGACGTAGTTACATGTACATGATGCGATTCATTTCTTCAACCGTATTTCGACTCATGATGTTCCCCCATGATGGGAAGATTGTGACCCTTGAATAGTTGACATACTATGATCCCAAAGGATTGATCACTCTGGAGCATATCCTCCCTACCATCGACACCACCATCGATAGCGTATCCATCCCCTCCCTCTCTATCGTTGGTCCAGGCCTATTTACCAACACCCCTTTGACTGACAATTTTTTGTCCCTGCCACCTCTTCTCTTTACTTTGAAATATAGGATTTGTGCACCATAACATCTGGTACACTTTCGACCTCATCGCATCCTCATCCGTAACCCCAACTACAAACTGTGCCCATCCCTAGTATTTCTACGGAGAATTACTAGGGTTCATTTCCTATACATACCATCCTGTTTCTCTTTTCACCCTATGGAATCGTAAGTAAGCCAATGATAGCTACTCTCAGCCTTCTGGGATTAACTTTGGGAATTCCACTGTGGTACCTCGATCCACCCAACCCCACCCCGATACCACAAATTGTACTGACACCAGTCCAATCTATTGAGGTAGTATCACATCCACCTCATGGTACACAATCGACTCCTCTTTCATCCACTCCTACATCCCCTCCTCCTACGAAAAATAGGGGAAAGGCACCAAAAGTCCCTGCAGAACCACATCCATTTCCTACTTGTGCCTTATGCGATGTCCTCGACCACGCTACTCAAAATTGTCCCGAATTGCTGTTTCTTCACAACCACATGCGCACAATAGTAGAGAATGATGACACTCTGGTTGTTAATGTACCAAACATCCCCACGGTTAAGAAAAAATCATTATGTACGAACCACTCATGTGCAGTTTGTGGCCTCTATGGTCATTATTCCCATCATTAACCAAACCTACCCTAGTACCGGTCCCTCCTCACTAATTTCTCAAGCACTCCCTTGAGTTTGAAATCAATGTCCTTGAGGAAATCCACCCTTTGTCTTCTTCCTTGGATACCACCAATACCATCTTTATGATCTCAACTTCCAGTCTTCATTCCCCCTCATCGACCACAAACGGGATCTATGATCTATCTAGGTGCCACTTTTGTAACGACGAAGAGATCCTTGAAGCTCTCACAAATCATAAGTATCCTTGGGATGACCTGCATCATCTCTCATTTTTAATCCCTGAAGAACCTTCCTCATCGTCGGATCAGTTCTCTATCGAATCAAAACAATTTATTCATGGAAATGTTGACTGGTTCAAAAACCCAATCCCGACCCCAAAACCCTTTTTGGGATCGGTCATGCCCCCCCGATTGTGAAACTGACCAACTAAATGCATGGAAATGACGTGTTGGAATATATTAAACTCACTCATAACTTAGGATAAAATAATTAATCATTATTTGATTAATTATTCACCCACTATCTTAATTAGTTGGCATCCACTTGCACCTTAAAGTCAATACATGCCATCTATATCCCATGAATGATTTATTTCTAATTCTAGGTTGATCTTGACCACATTTTGACCATCCAGAATTAGCATACAACACATTACAGCAGATTCTAATTTATTCAGCTTTTCCAGCTTTTCTGTGGATAAGGTAAAGCTAGCCAAACTAGGAAACTGGGTCATTTTGTTGACAAGCCATCCTTCATGAATTTTTCTCCATTTTCTAGGATTATCATGTTTTTCCATCTCCCTTGACAAGTCACTTATGCATTTTCCAATTCGTGAGGTCCTTGATAGATTTGGGAAGTGATTTAGCCACCTATGGGTGTTTGCTATATTTTGGTAAGTCAGCCTTTTTGAGCTTTATGAGTTATCTCCATACAAATTGATTTTCCTATGAGGGATGTACTATTTATGTACACTATTATTCATCATTATTCAATGGAAGGATACACACTGATATCCATCTCTTCATTCATGTGATTCAGTATCTTTTATTCTCTCTAGTTTTCCTGTGTATGCTTGTGAGAATTCTTAGTAGCAAGATCTATTTCCTGTGCTTCTTCTTAGCATATTTTCTCATAGAATTGAAGCTATTATTTATACATGGTATCAAAGCAGCATGTTTGATCAAGTTCTATAGATTTGAGGAGCACAGCCAGTCTCCTATCCCTCTCTGAAGAAGAGCTTGTCTAGCTTACAAGATTTTCTCCTAGTTTTGTTTTGGAGGTTGCAAAGAGTTTCTTCTTGAGCACATCAATTCAGAAATATGGATTCTTCTTCATCAATAATTCTTACTCCCTTCAACTACCATGAATGGAAAGCCAAAATCTCCATTCTATTACATAGTAGAGGATTGTACAGAGTTACTCTAGCTTTGGAGAATGAGCCAAATGTTGTGATTGAGAAAGATAAGTGGAATAATAGGTTCGACGAAGCCTATGGATTGCTTTGCCTCTATATTTATCCTGATATACTATTTCATCTATATGGTTTTACCACTCCAAACCAAGTATGGACTCAATTGGAGTCTCTCTTTGGAGTTCAAGATGAGCTAAGAGCGCATCAATTGGAGATTGAGTTATTCTCACTCAGTCCAAGCAATTTTGAATCTATTGAGGGTTTCTTCACCAATTTCAAGTCACTTTTTCTAATGCTAAAGAAATTTGGGATTGAGAAATAATATGATCAAGTAATCCTTTCCATTCTTTCTAAATTGAGTCCTGATTACTCAGTTTTTGTGTCTACTTTTCATGCTACTAGGCTTGTTGTTCCTAAGTGGAAAATGCCTTCTTTAAATTATTTTCTCGATTCAATAACAAAGGATAAAGATAAATTGATCCATATGGGTGTACTTAATTCTTCCAAGGTAAAGTATCATGCTCTCCTAGTTCAAGGAAACAAGAATGTCAAATCAAAGCAAATTGTGAAGAAGCCAAAGTCAGAAATTGAAGATGATAGTTTGAAGCCTACTGATGAAGATCCAGTAAAGAAGGGTAAGAAGAAAGGGAGCATCAAAGGTTTTCATTCATAGAATAAGTGTTTCAATAAGAATATGGACATCATGTCTCATCTTCTTGAGAAGCACAAGATCGAAGTTCCAGATGAATTAGAAAAGCCTGTTGATTCCTCAAAACAATGTCATAGTGCGCACTTCCAAGGTGATATAAATTATTGTTTGAGTTCCATATTTATATCCTTTTATCATGTCTCTGATATATCAGAATCTGAAATATCAGATCCTTTCTTTTATAATTTTCCTCTTAGTCTACTAGATTTATCTCCCCAAAATTGTGATTTTTCACTAGATATTGACTTGTCTTTGAGTAGCCCTTCCTCACAAGCTTATATGTTTGATTTAGAATATTGTTTGAAGGATTATATTCATGTCATGACACATATCATACCACCATACATACCATCTACCATACCTCTGAATAATCCTAAGACTATACAAATCCCAAGTTCACTAGTTGATTCCTCATTGGTCTCTTATGCAGTGTTACTTATCTTACATTGTTGGTCTCTTATGTAGTGTTACTTATCTTACATGGTTTGAATTCTTTCCTATACTTCAATGGTTGGTTATCCACATCATTAGTCATATTTGGAATGATATTAAAAATGTTTGGATATGTTCTAAACACTTATTGTTCATATATTATGCCCATCCATCATTCATATTTTTACACCTATTAGTTTTCCCCAGTTGCTCATAGTTTTCCTAGTCTAGCCCTATATCCTCATGGAGCCACTGAATCCTTTTGTATTTATTGTTATATATGCTAATGTTTCTAATATATCAGAGTTTTATCAACCTCATATAAGATCTGGAAATGCGCTACATCAGATTGGAATATTGACATGTGATTCACATCACAATTTTGCAGCTTGTTGAGGCCCGGAAATTCGCAGGCAACAACAGTAAGGGATTCTCCCCAGTCAACGTTCCCAACTAGCTCGTGACTATTTGGTATAGGGAATCCATCCAATTTGCGGTCTGGCTACCGTACAAAACAAAGGGATTTACCGGTTACGGCCCGGTCCACCGAGTTTTTGTATTTTGACTTAAATTATGAAATGCACGTGCCTAACTAACAATGCAGAGTGATAAATATGCAAAGAGAATTCACAATGTGATGCGCAGGTTCTTACCTCTTGTCTTAGAACTCACAAGCATCTAAATCATACAAGCAGTAATAAAATAAAACTAACTAAACTATCTCTAGAGAGCTGGATTAATTCATGAGTAATGCAATACTGTTCAGGTGTTATGGCAAATCACAGACAGTTGTTCTTATAACCAAACATATAAATAGAATTAAAAGTATACATGACAAGATAGCTCATCAACAATTAAACATCCCATTACTCGTAGTGGAAGAACACCATAAAAAATACTGAAGAATATTCAGACAAGAACATAGGTTCAAGAAATTAGAACACTCTTACAGCTAATGAGACAGTTGAAAATGAAATAGTTCACATTCAACATTGCTCATTTAAACGCATTGATACATTCCACATAGCACTTTCTCCAATAGGTAAAATTTTCACTTTTCGATTTGTAAAACGAAATAGTTCCTCTTACAAGCAAAAGGTTTACAAGTTTGCCAGGGAAAAATCCCCCCTAACTTCTAGCTTTCAAATATTTAAACTAAATCAGCAGACTGCTTGGGTTCCCCCCCAAACGTGTGACTCTTCGGTTCTTCGAGCGTTTCATATCCCTCCTTTTCATTTTTTTCTGCACAAGCTCATTATCAGCTGAGTAACTGATGGACCTTTCAGATATGTGCCCTTGTTGCTTTCGATTTTATATTTACTTTACCCGCGCCCTTTGAGATCCTATCTCCAATTAGTACCTTCGTGTCGCGGGAATATGAACCGTCTTTTGGATTTTCTTGCAATTAACCAACGTGCATCATTCACCGGGTTGTATTCCAAGATAAACGTCAAATTATACTAACTGAAATGGCTAATCCACAGGAAATGGCCAGGTGCACCAGTCGATCTAAGAATCTTAACAAACGCTGCCACTACTACTTTGTTCACCTACAGGCTTGACAGACATCACCAACGACAGACAACAGAAAACTCGACGACGGCTCAAAATACCTACCCACAACCGCAATGGCGGAAAAGAAAAGGTTAAGGACATGCGACCGGCGGGTGGGAAAGTTCCCCAATTGAAAGTCGAAGATATTGACATCGGAAGCCAAAATCCTTTCGTAGCTGCAATGGCGGAAGAGAAAAGGCTAAAGACATGCAAAATGCGGGTAGGAAAAGCTTAAGCGGAAGTTAGAAGACATTACATCGGAAGCCAGATGACTTTCCCATCCGCAACGGCGGATTAGAAAAAGCTATGGGTACGCGATTGAAAGACTAATACACATCGGCAGTCGGAGCGCTTTGCACTTCGGGTGCTAAGTCGCTTTGGGAGCCACAACGGCGGACGAGAAAAGGACAATAGTTGCCAATCAAACATAGTATGACACCTGAAATTTTTTTAAGTGTTTAAAAACTGTTAGAAAATCAGCACCGGATAAAACCCGCTTCACTTCCGAAACAGCGGCCTTGAAGAACAAAGATCTAATTTATTATCATTTTCTAGCAAACCAGCTCAAATTTGCGACCAATCACAAAATTCAAATATAGGCAACCTCTGGAACAGGCTGAAAATCAATCTGTAAAATCATTCGAAAATAAAATCCGACCAAACGGTTCAAGGATCCAATGATTACAAGAAATGCTAAATCATGAGGAGGGGCCCAAAATTTTAAGAAATTTGGGGAGAAAGGTTGCAGCTGCAACAATTGGCGATTACCTGGTGAACCTAGATCTCTGGGCGATTATTCTTTGAGTGACAGACTGTTTAACAACAAATGCATCTATTAAATTCTTTCAGCTATCTGGATTTCTCAAATGACGGACGTGTGTACCTTTAATCATTGATGATAGTCCAATTTGGGAGAGTGGAAACCAAGATTTCCAAGTCCAGATAACTTTGTTGAAGCCAGAGGATGAGTTTCATTATTAATTTTGTCTTTAGGTAGCAGATAGCTTGGACACCACAGGGTTGTAGCATATGGTAAACAAAAATATTTGTTTGTTCCTCATTCCCATGCCACTTTAGCACCTTTTGTGCTTCTGGACTTTTGTCCCTTTTTATATGAGTCCTCCTGCATGCCTTTCTTACTGAGTTTTAATTCAGGATCCTCTATCCCATAGTGCCCCTTTGTGTGAGTGGTGTACTTCATGTTTCAGCTCATGGACGGAGAGGATCTTCCGGCAATTTAGTACTTATGATTCAGGATCTGCTTTGATGCATGATGCTTTCCTAGGAGTTTTTGACTCTTATTTGCCTTTTGGCATTCGTTTCTTAGCATGGGACCATTTATATTTAATATACTGTTCACCCTGATCCTTTCCATGGGTCTTCTACTGTCACTCCTTAGAACATGTTAAGTGTGACATGGATGGAGCCTCAACATAGTATTCCAGACTCTCCGAATCTGGTTAGGGGTTAAGCAGGACTTCAATGCACCCAGAGCTTATTCGAGAAAACTGCTAAACTGGAAGAAGTTATTTTAGCAACACACAGTCTGAGACCCAAATTTTTTTATCATTCCCAAACATTTTG
Source organism: Pseudotsuga menziesii (assembly GCA_001517045.1). Classification (NCBI taxonomy): domain Eukaryota; kingdom Viridiplantae; phylum Streptophyta; class Pinopsida; order Pinales; family Pinaceae; genus Pseudotsuga; species Pseudotsuga menziesii. Next base: position 918,772 of record LPNX011166148.1, read on the forward strand.
ATGTTCTCTTTATTGGAATCAAGGAAAAATCAAACTAAATCAAACTGAAAAAACATGACTCAAAAGACAGCCAAACAGATTATTTATATACAAGACAGAAGAACTCAACGAAACTCAGGAAAAATAAGGCTTGAGAACCAAACCATTCACTGGTAAGTTCTCTTCCCACCCTTGTAGATCTTGCAACTTATAAGTAGAAGGGCCAAGCTTTGCTGCAATCTGAAAAGGGCCTACCCACAACTGCTGGAATTTAGTGTGCTTTCCCTTCTCATCATGGGGGTGATCCCATTTGAGGACTAAGTCTCCTACTTCAAAGTATTTTGTTCCAGATTTATGTTTGTCGAACCATCTCTTTACTAACTTGTGCTGTTGCTTAAAGCGTTCCACGACTTTAGATCTAGCCTCTTCTGCTTTCAGAAGATTGCATATCCTCATTTTCAAAACTTCATTCTCCAACCCTCTGGACTCTTGAGCTATTATGGAAGAGGGTAGCATGAAGTTGGGGGGAAGAATGGCTTCTTTACCATACACAAGGGTATACAGTAACACTCCTATCGTAGACTTGGGGGTGACTCTATCGGCCCAAAGGGCGTTTGGTAGCACTGAGTGCCAGCTCCTCTGGTTTTCTATCACAATCTTCTTTAAAATTCTAATCAAATTTTTGTTAGTGGATTCAGCGAGGCCATTTCCTTGTGGATAGTAATTAGCAGAATAATGCAATTTTATCCCTTTATCATGAGAAAAAGCAGTTAATTTAATTGATGAAAAGTACTTAGCATTATCAAAAACTAACGAAACTGGAACTCCAAACTTGGTCATGATATAATCCTGCAGGAAGCTGATGACCTCATCTTCATTTATCTTACGTAGCAGAATAGCTTCGACCCAGCGAGTGAAATAATCGGTCGCGGTCAGAATGTATTTGTGTTGGAGGGAGGAATTCAGTTTTATTTCTCCAATGATATCCAACCCCCATTGCTCGAATGGTTCCATGATCATCACATGCTTTAGGGGTGCTGCTGCTTTAGGTTGTCTCCCACTACACCTTTGGCAAATATCACACTTCCTGACGTGTGCGTGTGCATATTTGAAGAGCATAGGCCAATAGTAACCGGCTCTGAGGATTTTGTGGGCTGTAGTATCTCCTGAATAATACCCCCCAGTAGGACCGTCATGCAACTCTGACATTACTTTCTTCACATCTTCCTTTTCTTAGCATCTGAGAAGAACCATGTCATAATTATTTCTGAATAATACTCCTTCAACAAGTTGATAGGAGGATGATTTAAGGCGTAGCGCTCTTCTTTGCTTAGAATTCCAATGTTCTGGCAACAGCCCTGCCTGCAGGTAATGCACAAGGTCTCTATACCAAGACTCGGGAGCTGTAAACAAAGGGCATACCTCCATTACATGTAATTCGGCTTCATCTTCCTAGGCGTGTTCTTCATTTTTTATTATTTTCAGTCATCTGTTTGCACAACCCTTGTCCTTTAACTATAGACGCTGGCTTGAATTCAAGGTCGTACTCTTGAAGAGCTGTTACCTAGTTGCCTCTTCTTTCTCCTAACTCCTTCTGTACAAGAAGAGACCTTACAGCTGAGTAGGGGATGATCACCTTGGTTCTATTTTTTAAAATATAAGGCCTGAATTGCTTTACTGCTTTGAATACAACGTAAGCTTGTTTATCAACAGCTGGGTAATTCAATTCGCCCCCCTGTAGACCAGTACTCATAAAGGATATTGGGAATGCATCCCCCCCATCTTCCTTTTGGGTGAGCACAGCTGCTAGTGAATCATTAGATGTAAAGGTATACAAGATAAAATCTTTGTCAAAATCTGGGCTTTTCAGGGAGGGTGCATGTGCAACAGTAGTTTTGATTTTGCTGAATGCGCTCTTCCCAATTTCAGTCCACTTGAATAGTGCATTTTTCTTTACCATCTGCTGCAATGGCTTGACAATCTGAGCAAAATCATGTACAAATATTTGCACGAAGTTTATCGTTCCCATAAATGATTGCATCCCCTTTTTATTATGGGGCAAGGGGATTTGTTCAATAGCCTTAATTCTTTCTGGATCTATAGAGATTCCTTTCTTCGAAACTATGTGACCCAGCAACTTGCCCTCCGTGACAGCGAACACACACTTCTTAGGATTGAGTGAGATGCCATATTTCCGACAGTGTTTGAAAATTTGCCTTAAGTGAAACGCGTGCTCTTCTCTTCTCTTTGAGAATATTGTAATATCATCAAGGTATACTACAACACTTCGGCCAATCAATCCGCAGAAAGCTATGTCCATAGCCATCTAAAATGTTTCTCCAGCATTTATAAGCCCAAAGGGAATTCTCCTGTAGGCAAATGTTCCCCATTTGGTCCTGAACGTGGTCTTCAATCTATCTTCTTCGGCTACTAATACTTGATTGTAGCCAGAGAAACCGTCTAATAACGAAAATAGTTCAGAACCTGAGACCATTTGCAGCAATTGCTCCATGGGTGGAACAAGATAGTTATCTTTGTTTCAAGCATGGTTTAAGTTCTTGAAATCCACGCAGAGTCTGATCTCTCCATATTTTTTTCTCATTGGTACCAGATTTGATACCCACTCAGAGTGTCTAACCTTAAAAATGATTCTAGCATCCAATAATTTCTTCACTTCACTCTGAATCAGTGGTTCTAGTTTTGGATGCATTTTTCTTAAAGGTTGCTGATATGGATTGATGCCAGCTTTGATGGGGACAACATGCTTAATGATGCTGGTGTCGTATGTTTTCAGATCTTCGTATGTCCAGGAAAAAATATCTTTATATTGTCTAAACAGAGTGACAAACTTATCTCTTTCTGCTGGTGAACAACATTTGCCAAGGTTCACAAATTTAGGACTCGCCTCAGTCCCTAAATTTATCAGCTCAAACTGTAGAGATGAGCTGTGAGTCTTTACGTTGGCTAGTCTTCTAAACTTTTCATTTAAATCGAACATTCTTTCCAATGTTCTGACTCCTTTAGGGATGAAATTGTCATATTTCATCTCAACCTGATGTTCTTCATCATCTATAATCACCCCTTTGAACACCTCATCATTTGTTAAGCATTCTATTATCTGCTGATCATCATCGAACACTCACAGGTTGGTGATCATATCAGGTACTGAGGGCTTGAAAATCAATTCGACAGAGCATCGATTATTAGCGGGTACAAGCCTAGCGGCTGATGTGGCCAACAAGTCAGCTACTGCATTTTTAAGTCTTGGAATTGACATAATATTGAATGCATTAAAAAATTTAAGCAGGTCCCATACCTCATTTTGGTAAGCTTTCAAGTGAGGGGAAACACAATGTATTTGATTCCGGATTTGTTTCACAATAATCTCAGAATATCCAAAAAATATTAGATTACTTACCTTTAATTCAATTGCTTTCCTCAAACCTTGTACCAACGCTTCGTACTCAGCTGTATTATTAGTACACTCAAACTCTAATCTACATGAAAGAAAATGTTTATTCTTCTGGGGGTCGATCAGGACACAGCCAGCCCCTGACCCCTCTAACATCTTAGAGCCATCAAAAAACAAAGTCCAAAAATCACTAACTACTGAATGTGAATCTATTCCTACTGCTAAGTCTACTATTTTACAGTTAATCTCATCAGCCTGCGAGAATCGAAGGAGATCAGGCTGAGTGTCTGATGTGTTGCTGGCTTCTTCTTCTTGGTAATTTCCTGGTTCCAACTCAATAAAATAGTTTCCAAATACAGAATCCACTGGTTCATTCTTCTCCTCTAGCCGAGTGACGTTGTATTTCATGTGAGGCTCTCTTAATATCTTGATTTGGTTCGGACTTCCTTTGTATGGAAACCACAGATGCGACCAATCCGAGGCAAAATATCCATTTAGTTTGGTCGACCAATCTCTACTCAGGACAAGACCGTACGTGTCTGGTATATCAGCCACCATGATATTAATGACCTGGCATAATTTATCATTGGATGCTAGATGGACTAGGACATCTTCCATCTCACCAATTACCTTTACATCCGTCCTGTCCAATTGAACAACCCTCCATGTGGATGGCTTAGGCTGCCCATTAATCTTTTTACAGACTGATATTGGCATGACATTTACTGATGCCCTTGAGTTTACCAAGAAATTATGCACATTATGATTGAAAATTTCAAACGTGAGGAGGAAAGGTGGATGTTTGCTTTTAGACTTACCTCCAACGCTGGTTTCACCGATTTCTTCTTCTTCCTGAGGTTGACTGTCAGTGGGCAACTTCTCATCCGATGCTTCAAGTGCTTTCAATAGTCTTTCTTTTTGCTGCGGCACTTTACACATTTCGAATAGTGGCACATTTGCTTTTACCTTCTTTAAATCCTTCACAATGTAATAATCCATCGGCTGCTCAATAGGATGAGGTTTATCAGCATTCATCTTTCCTTCCTTTGGCCTAGCCAACGTATTATTCTTCTTCGGATCTTGGCTGGTAATGGTGAATTATGGAATCTTATCAGCTAAGGATTTATTTTGAAATTTCTTTTCATTTCTTTGCAGCCTTTTGATCTTTGGTAGAATGAGACTGTTTTCTTTAATTGGCCCTTGGCTCCTTTTTGCCACGTTGGTTTACATGACTTCCTTGTAGCCCTGATTCTTTTCCTCTTCAGCATCAAATAACGAAACAGAATCCCACAAAACCATGGTTTCCTCTTCTTGTTCCTTTGTTGATGTAGTATTGTCTTTTCTCTCTTCATCTCCATCTTCTGTTAACTTAGAATCCAACAGCTGATTCATGACCAATGTCATCGAGTTTATCCATTGAGGACAATTATTTTCAGAATGTGGTTGTTGGTGGAAAGTACAAAAATTGTCCATGCCTACCTCTGTTAAATTCATGGATGCAGTATTGTGAGGAGGAGGTTGAGACTGATTGTTATCCTCTCTTTTCTTATAATATGACTGATAAAACTTTTGTGTTTCCTTCTCTTTCTCCAAATCTATGATTTTGTTGGAAAGCTTCTACATCATTTTTGCCATATTTTCATAATCTGGCGATTTCTCTTCCTTAGGCTTAGTAAACAATAAGGCTTTCCTTCCTGCACCTTTCTCTCCTGACTGTTTTGGATAATCTTCAATACTTTCTCTTTCAGCTTCCACTACTTCTTCCTCTTCATAGGTCTCTGTCAAAGTAGGCTTGGCCCTACCTTTGGCAAACATGGCCAAATCAGGGCCTAAAGCTGAAGTATAATATTCAATCAGAACTTTGTATGAAGGTTTATCCGTTTCAGAAAAATTCTTGAGATAGGCTGCAAACCTTTGTGTGAAACTGTGCACCTTTTCCTTTCTTTCTTTCTTCAAGGTGCATAGCCCTTTCATGAGGGCTGCATGAGTTTTCTGAGTTGCATACTTACTTTTGAAAATTATTTTGAAGGTGTCCCAATCAAGGATAGAGTTAGCAGGCAACCCAAAGTACCATGATGCTGCAGCTCCTTTAAGGGTATGCGGGAACAGTCTGTAGACTACATCTTCATACTCCTCGACCCTTAATCCTTCAATTTCAAAGTAAAAAATTTGTAGGTGATCATCTAATAGTATTTTCTCATTTGGGTCGAACTTGGGAAACATCTTGTCAAAGGCTTGAGGTAGGTCGTGCAATGGAGGTGTCAGGTTTAACGATGATTTGGCTATCCAAGCAGGTGGTGGATTTGGTGGGTTAGGTGGTGGATTAGCGTTTACTCCTGCCATGAGGCTAGGTGGAGAGTGAGGAGGTGAGCCAACTGGAGTATGATTAGGAGAACTGTGAGGGGTATCTGGGCCTTCTTGATTCAAAGGTAGCACAACTTCCTGTAAGGCTGTTTCTACCAGTTCTTCCCAGTCTCCAACCAACACTGAGTCTTCTACTATAGGACGATCTTTCCTTTTATATTCTCTTCTGGGCTCAGGGATGATTGGAAATCCTCCAATCTTCTTTACATATTCCCTGGTGTGTCTTCTCAGATTATTAATAACTTCGTTGCCAACAGAATATAGATGTTCTCTTTCTTCCGGAATTGGATTATGAATTCCACTACTTTTAGAACTATTACCGATGGAATAATCTCAGGAAAATGGGTTTCCTCGGCCAGCCATGCACTGGCGGCCCTCCTTCTAGCGCCAAAACTGTTGAGGCCCTAAAATTCGTAGGCAACAACAGTAAGGGATTCTTCCCAGTCAACGTTCCCAACTAGCCCATGACTATTTGGTATAGGGAATCCGTCCGGTTTGCGGTCCGGCTACCGTAGGTCAAGTACAAAACAAAGGGATTTACTGGTTACGGCCCGGTCCACCGAGTTTTTGTATTTTGACTTAAATTATGAAATGCACGTGCCTAACTAACAATGCAGAGTGATAAAGATGCAAAGAGAATTCACAATGTGATGCACAGGTTCTTACCTCTCGTCTTAGAACTCACAAGCATCTAAATCATACAAGCAGCAATAAAATAAAACTAACTAAACTATCTCTAGAGAGCTGGATTAATTCATGAGTAATGCAATACTGTTCAGGTGTTATGGAAAATCACAGATAGCTGTTCTTATAACCAAACATATAAACAGAAGTAAAAGTATACATGACAAGATAGCTCATCAACAATTAAACATCCCATTACTCATAGTGGAAGAACACCATAAAAAATACTGAAGAATCTTCAGACAAGAACATAGGTTCAAGAAATTAGAACACTCTTACAGCTAATGAGACACAGCTGAAAACGAAATAGTTCACATTCAACATTGCTCATTTAAATGCATTGATTCATTATACATAGCACTTTCTCCAACAGGTAAAATTTTCACTTTCCTGTTTGTAAAACGAAATAGTTCCTCTTACAAGCAAAACGTTTACAAGTTTGCTAGGGAAAAAGCCCCCCTACCTTCTAGCTTTCAAATATTTAAACTAAAATCAGCAGACCGCTTGGGTTCCCCCCCAAACGTGTGACTCTTCGGTTCTTCGAGCGTTTCATATCCCTCCTTTTCATTTTTTTCTGCACAAGCTCATTATCAGCTGAGTAACTAACGCATCTTTCAAATCTGTGCCCTTGTTGCTTTCGATTTTGTCTTTTACTTTACCCGCGCCCTTTGAGATCCTATCTCCAATCAGTACCTTCGTGCTGCGGCAATATGAACCGTCTTTTGGATTTTCCTGCAATTAACCAACATGCATCATTCACCGGGTTGTATTCCAAGATAAACGTCAAATTATACTAATTGAAATGGCTAATCCATAGGAAATGGCCAGGTGCACTAGTCGATATGAGAATCTTAACAAATGCTTCGACTACTACTTTGTTCACCTACAGGCTCGACAGACATCACCAACGACAGACAACAGAAAACTCGATGGCGGCTCAAAATACCTACCCACAGCCACAATGACGGAAAAGAAAAGGTTAAGGACATGCGGCCGGCGGGCGGGAAAGTTCCCCTATCGAAATTCAGAAGATATTGACATATGAAGCCAAAATCCTTTCGTAGCCGCAACAACGGAATAGAAAAGGCTACAGACACGCAAAATGCGGGTAGGAAAAGCTTAAGCGGAAGTAGGAAGACATTACATCGGAAGCCAAATGACTTTCCCATCCGCAACGGCGGAAGAGAAAAAGCTACGGGTACGCGATTGAAAGAATAATGCACATCGGCAGTCGGAGCGCTTTGCACTTCGGGTGCTAAGTTGCTTTGGGAGCCGCAACGGCGGACGAGAAAAGGACAACAGTCGCCGATCAAACATAATATGACGCCCGAAAAAATATTAAGTGTTTAAAAACTGTTAGAAAATCAGCACCGGCTAAAACCCGCTTCCCTTCCGAAAAAACGGACTTGAAGAACAAAGATCTGATTTATTATCATTTGCTAGCAAACCAGCTCAAATTTGCGACCAATCACAAAATTCAAATATAGGCAACCTCTGGAACAGGCTGAAAATCAATCTGTAAAATCATTCGAAAATAAAATCCGACCAAACGGTTCAAGGATTCAATGATTACAAGCAATGCTAAACCATGAGGAGGGGCCCAAAATTTTAACAAATTTGGGGAGAACGGTTGCAGCTGCAACACAGCTATTCAGGGAATTGAATGTGAAATAAATTGTCTTAATTTTTGTACTCTTTGGGAAGGAGTATGCACATATTGCTTTTCCATTTCAGATTGTGTTTTCAGATCATAGTTTGACAACAGCAAGAAGCATTCAGACAATTCTCCTACTTCATCAGTTGATGAGATACAAGGAGTCTCTCCTCTTCTTCCTTGTAGGTTCTACACTCTAGCGCATGATCATGGAGTTCATGATTTCTTCAAGTCTTCCATCTAGAAGCAGTTCATTCAGCTCATTCAAGTGAAGATAAATATATGTTGAAGACATATTATTTCAAAATTTTGTGCCTTTTCCTTTCTCGAGGGAGGATTTTCCCCATGAGGTTTTTCCTCTTTCCTCACTTTTATGGACATAATAATTGTTAAAGGGTGGCCATATCCTTGTTTTTGGGGCCTATATGCATCCATATGCATCCATATTTTTGACATACCATCATAAAGTCATAATTATAGGGGGGTGTTGGAATATATTAAACCCACTCATAAATTAGGATAAAATAATTAATAATTATTTGATTAATTATTCACCCACTAGCTTAATTAATTGGCATCCAGTTGCACCTTAAAGTCAATACATGCCATCTATATCTCGGGAATGCCTGAATTCTAATTTTGGGTTGATCTTGACCACCTTTTGACCATCTAGAATTAGTATACAACACATTACTATTGATGTAATTGTAACTTCAGAATGTATTCACTTGTATTTCTTATCTATTGTAACCCGATGTTTATTTTGGGATGTACTTGTGTCATGTCATGCCCCGATGTTCCGATCGGGAGGATCTATAATGTAAACAAGTCATGTCAAGTTATTGTGGGTAACCCTCCTATTGTCTAAGTATTAAAGTCCCCACAGTTCCGGGGCACTAGGGTTATTAGACTCTCCTAGAGGGGTTGGCCCTAGTAGGGTTTTAGTCATGTCAGGAATTAGTATAAATAGAGAGTTGGCCTCTCTATTTAACACACACTCATCCACACTCAGTTGTAGTGCATAGCTGAGGAATAGAAAGACACTGGGGAAAGGAAGAAAGAGGTCACTGCTGTCGGGAGATCATCTTACTGTTTTGGGGGTTTTACTTTTGGTGTTGATTCTATCTCTGAGGAAGCTGTGGGGTTTTCTCCAATTATGGTTTCCCCGAGGAAAAACATTGTGTTCATTGTCTCTTGTGTTTGATTGTTGTGCTTGTTGTTCTCTTAGTTAAATATCCTAACATAATGCTAGCTTGAATGATTAAAAACTAACATGGAATTAGAGCTAACCTGAGAAGAAGACATTGTATAGATGTGGGAACTAGGGCTTCCTACTTTGTGGATCTCTCTCCATAGATTTTCAGCAAAAGAAGGTTGGAATAACTTTCCTCCCTAGGGCGCATCTTTCTGTCGAAGCATAATCCAATTCTGAGGTTTTTCAATTTTGGACCCAACACTACTGCTGAAAATTAGGGCTTTTCATAGAAGAGGAATTTTTCAGTGAGCCCAAGCCTGGATTGATCTCCTCCCTAAAATCGAAGTTAGGGATCAAATTTAAAGCATTTGGTTGGACAGAACTCCAGAAAAGAAAAACCCTAATCTGCTCCTGAACCAGCTTTGCAGGATTTCAGCTCCAAATACAAATCCGACATCTTGACCTGGTAATATCTAAATATTTTGTATTTCCATTTGAGGTTCTTAGTTAAGATGTCTCATCATACCAAGCTTGATGAAAGTCTTGAGGGAGCTGATAACTTTCGAGCTTGGAAGTATATGATCTCCCTGGTCCTGAAAGAAAATGAGTTGGACTCCTATATCAATGAGGAGGTTCCAGTTCCTGAGGGAGATGAGGCAAAGGCCTTACGTAAGAAGAAGTTGGTTATGGTAAAGAGGATCATTACTGGTTCTATCAAGGATCACCTCATACCACATGTGTCCTCCCTAAAGACACCTAAAGCTATGTTTGATGCCCTGACCAAATTGTTTGAAGGGAAGAACATAAATCAGAAGATGACTTTGAGAAACCAACTGAAGAATGTGAAGATTCAGAATGCAAAAATAATATAGTCTTACTTCACAAGAGTTTCTCAGATCAAGGAACAATTGGAAGCAGTAGATGAAGAAGTGGAAAATGCAGAGATTGTAATGACCACCTTGAATGGTCTCCCTAGATCATGGGACTCTTTTATTCAAGGGATTTGTGCTATAAATAAGTTAGTCAAGTTCAGCAAACTATGGGAAGAGTTCTCTCAAGAAGAAGCTTGGAAAGCAGCTCGAGAAGAGAAGATGGGAAGTGAAGATCAAGCTCTCATGGTACACTCCAAGAAAATCAAAAGAAGATCTCATCAACCCAGAGGTAAGCACTCTCACAAAGATAACACTAGAAAAGATGTGTCTAAAATAAGATGTTATACATGTGATGAAGTAGGACACTTTGCAAGAAATTGTCCTAAAAGACAGAATAAGAAAAAAAGCAACAAAAGAAGACATAATACTCATGCTGTAGAGGATGATGAACCATCCAAGAAAATAACTAGATATGAAAGTGAAGATTCTTCAAGCGAGGAAGAATATGTTTTGATTTCCGATCTCACAGGAAACATCACTCATGGAAGCAATGATTGGCTCATAGATAGTGGGGATTCCAAACATATTACAAGATTCAAAGAATCCTTTGTGAGACTATCAGAACATGAATCACCTCATAAGGTGAAGCTAGGAGATGACTACCAATATCCAATAAAAGGTAGTGGGGAATCCTCCTACAACCTAGACTCTGGAAATTCTATGACAATGAAGGAAGTATTGTTTGTACCAGGACTCAAGAAGAACCTTCTCTCCATATATGCATTAGATGCAAAAGGAATGAGGGTTGCATTTATATATGGTCAGTTCATCATGTGTCCAAAAGGAAAGACTATCGATGATGTGGTGGTGATTGGAGAACAAGAAGGAGGATTGTACAGATTGAAGGGCCATCCAGAACAAGCCTTGGTCCATGACATAGTAGAGCCAAATGAACTTTGGCATAGAAGGCTTGCACATGTGCATTATAGAGCACTACCTCTTGTAAGAAAAGCTGTTGAAGGTCTTCCAGAAATGCAACCAAAACATGATGGGGTCTGCAAAGGATGTGCGAAAGGAAAGAATACAAAGAAGACATTTCCAAGTAGCGAAAGTAAAGCAAAATGAATCTTGGAAATCATCCACTCCGATGTATGCGGTCCTATGTCATCAAGCTCACTAAGCGGGTATGTCTATTATGTTTCTTTTATTGATGACTTCTCTAAGAAGACATGGATTTACTTCATGAAGAACAAAGACGAAGTATTCAACAAGTTCAAGGAATTCAAAGCCTTGATCGAGAATCACACTGAAAAGAAGATCAAGAACTTTCGATCAGATAATGGCGGAGAATTCACTTCGAATGAATTCAAAGAGCTATGCAAAGACTCAGGGATTAAGAGGGAGTTGTCCACTCCTTATAATCCACAACAAAATGGGATTGTAGAAAGGAAGAATAAAACTATCATGGAAGCTGCAAGAGCAATGCTTCATGATCAATATCTTCCTATGCATCTTTGGGCAGAAGCTGCTAGAACAACGGTGTATGTACAGAACCGTACTCCACACAGAGTACTCAAGAACAAGACTCCTGAAGAAGTATTCTCTAGCAAGAAACCAGAAGTCAACCGTCTCAAAATATTTAGCTGTCCAGTGTAGATACACATTCCAAAAGAGAAGAGGACTAAATTCGATCCTTCAGGAAAGAATGGTATATTTGTGGGAGAATCTGAAAGCTCGAAGGCTTACAGAATATACTTCCCGGGATTCAAGAATATTGACATCAGTAGGGATGTGACATTTGATGAAGACACAGCTTACAACAAATCTAGAAAGAAACCTACTGAAGAATCTGAAGAAGGTGAAGCACCCTGAATTCATGATACAACCATGAATGAAGAAGCTCAAGAAGAAGATCGAGAATTTGAAGAACCACAAAGACCTATAGATCCACCTCCAGAGAAGAATCCTCATAAGAGGAAACCTGCTTGGGTATGAGAAGTTATCCAAGGTGCAGAAAGATATGGGGCTCCAGAAGAGAATCACAGAGAAATAAAAAGGACCAGATCCTGCTCCGAGTATGTAGCATTACTATGTGATTTCATCAATAAAGAACCTTCCAATTATGAAGAAGAGACAGAACAGAAAGAATATAAGGATGCTATGATTGAAGAATATCAATCAATCATGAAGAATGATGTTTGGGATGTTGTCCCAAGACCAGAAGGGAAGTCATTTGTAACTTCCAAATGGATCTACAAGATCAAGCATGCTGCAGACAGTAGCATAGAGAAATACAAGGCAAGATTCGTGGCTTGGGATTTCTCCCAGAAAGAAGGAATATATTATGAAGAAACCTTTGCACCTGTAGCCAGTAACACTTCCATCAGATAAGTACTTGCTCTGGCTGCAGTAATGAAATGGAAGATACACCAAATGGATGTTAAGACTACCTTCTTGAATGGTGTAGTGTAAGAGGAAGTGTATGTGGAACAACCACTCGGTTTTGAGACACATGACAGGGAGTCTCATATATGTAGATTGAAGAAAGCAGTGTACAGTTTGAAATAGGCACCCAGGACATGGTACGACATAATTGACAGCTTTCTATCTAGTTTGGGCTTTACCAAAAGTAAAGCAGATTCCAACCTTTACTACAAGGTTGAAGATGGCAACCCAGTGATGCTCCTACTATACGTAGATGATCTGTTTGTGACAGGTATGGATGGGTTGATTGATGATACGAAGAGAAATCTTGCTGCCGAGTTTGAAATGAAGGACTTGGGTATGATGCATTATTTTCTAGGTATGGAGGTGTGGCAGAGTGCGGATGGAATCTCCATTGGAAAGGGAAGTATGCAGTAGAGATCCTAAAGAGGTTTGGGATGATGGATTGCAAAGCCATGGCCACACCTATGGCATCGAACTTGAATCTATTGAGCGATGCTTCATCAGAGATGGTTGATGCCACGATGTATCGTCAGATGATTGGGTCCTTGATGTACCTGATGAACACGAGACCAGATATTTTCTATGCTATGAACACCTTGAGCCAGTTTCTGACAGATCCGAGACATGTTCACTTGACTACTGCAAAGCATATTCTGAGGTACCTCAAGGGTACAATTGATTATGGGATCAAGTAGGATGTGAATCAAAAGATTAACCTGGAGGGTTATGTTGATTCAGATTGGGCAAGCAGTTCCATCGATAGGAAGAGCACTTCAGGATGTTGCTTCAGTATGAGATCAGGTGTGATCTCTTGGTTTAGCAAGAAGTAATCCTGTGTGGCACTAAGTATAGTTGAAGCAGAGTATGTCATAGCTTGTTCAACTAGTTGTGAGGTAGTATGGCTAAGGAAGCTACTATCTAATTTATTTATTCTCCAGTTGGATGCTACTTGTATACATTGTGACAACCAGTGTTGTGTGAAGTTGTCAGAGAATTCAGTGTTCCATGACAAGTCGAAGCATATCAAGATCAAGAATCACTATATCAGGGATATGGTGCAGAGGGGAGCAGTGAAGCTCCAGTATGTTGCGATGGATGATCATATAGCTGATGTGTTGACAAAGCCATTGGCTAGAGTGAAGTTTGAGTACTTCAGGGAGAAGCTTGGTGTTCTCCATATTGAGGTCCCTTCCAAGGGGAAGTGATGAGTTCGGAAGCCATTCTGACGAGTAGGTTAGATGTAAGGGCTGAGCCATTCTATCATGGTGAGAGGATTGGTTCCTTCCATGTAAGATATGAATGCTGAGCCATTCTGATGTGACTATAGGATTGGTTCCTACATGATCAGATATAAGTGTTGAATTCCATTCTTGGAATGGAGGTACCTGGTCAGTTACCAGGAATACTCAGTTTGGGACCGAGAGCCATTCTGACGAGTAGGTCAGATGTAAGGGATGAGCCATTCTGTCATGGTTAAAGGATTAGGTTCCTTCCATGTCAGATGTGAGTGCTGGAAATTTTGGCGAGTAGGTCAGATGTAAGGGCAACTGCCATTCTTCGAGAGAATGGAGGCACCTGGTTAGTTACCAGGTACCTCAATCTAGGACTCGGGGCCATTCTGATATGGTTGTAGGATTGGTTCCTATAAGATCAGATGTGAGTGCATGCCCTTTTGACGAGTATGTCAGATGTAAGTGCTGGGCCATTCTGACGAGTAGGTAAAATATAAGGGAAACTTCCATTCTCTGGGATAATGGAGGCACCTGGTCAGTTACCAGGTAACTCAGTCTGGGACTGGGGGCCATTCTGATATGATTGTAGGATTGGTTCCTACAAGATTAGATGTGAATGCATGAATTTTTGATGGGTAGGTTAGATGTAAGTGCTGAGCCTTTTCACAGATGATAGTAGTTGTGTCCTATCATGCTGGTGAATGTGAGTGTTGGGCCTTTCTGATGTGATTGTAGGATTGGTTCCTACATGATCAGATGTGAGTGTTGGGCGTGCCTTTCCGACGAGTAGGTCAGATGTAAGTGCTGGGCAAGCCATTCTAACGAGTAGGTCAGATATAAGTGCTAAATAAGATCTACATGGTGGCTAGGCCTACAACCAGCATGAAAAAGGGCTGGCTCTGTAGAACTTCCTATGACGAGAAGAATCATGAGATAGCACATAGTGATGATGTCCAGTGATGATCCAGATCCAGTGATGATGTCTCCAAGATCATCCAGATCGAGTGATGATCCAGATCTAGTAGTGATGATCCAGATCAAGTGATGATCCAGATCCAGTGATGATATAGATCCAGTGATGATGTCCAGTGATGATCTAGATCCAGTGATGATGTCTAGTGATGATCTAGATCCAGTGATGATCTAGATCCAGTGATGATCCAGATGTAAAGACAAAGATGAATTAAAGAAGAAGATGACTTGAAGACGAAGATGAATTAAAGATGCATATGACAAGAAGATCCAGAGAAGAAGACCAATGATGAAAATTGTGTCGAGAGAATACCTTCCTAGTCAAGAGGGAGTGTTGATGTAATTGTAACTTCAGAATGTATTCACTTGTATTTCTTATCTATTGTAACCCGATGTTTATTCCGGGATGTACTTGTGTCATGTAATGCCCCGATGTTCCAATCGGGAGGATATATAATGTAAACAAGTCATGTCAAGTTATTGTGGGTAACCCTCCTATTATCTAAGGGTTAAAGTATCCGCAGTTCTGGGGCACTAGGGTTATTAGACTCTCCTAGAGAGGTCGGCCCTAGTAGGGTTTTATTCATGTTGAGAATTAGTATAAATAGAGAGTTGGCCTCTCTATTTAACACACACTCATCCACACTCAGTTGTAGCGCATAACTGAGGAAGAGAAATACACTGGGGCAAGGAAGAAAGAGGTTACTACTGTTGGGAGATCATCTTATTTTTTTGAGGGTTTTACTTTTGGTGCTGATTCTATCTCTGAGGAAGTTAAGGGATTTTCTCCATTTATGGTTTCCCTGAGGAAAAAAACTGTGTTCATTGTCTCTTGTGTTTGATTGTTGTACTTGTTTTTCTCTCAGTTAAACATCCTAACATAATGCTAGCTTGAATTATTAAAAACTAACAATTACAACAGATTCTGCTTTATTCAGCTTTTCCAACTTTTCTGTGAATAAGGTAAAGATAGTCAAATTAGGAAACTGGGTCCTTTTGTCGCCAACCCATCCTTCATGAATTTTTATCCATTTTATAGGATAAGCATGTCTTTCCATCTCCCTTGACAATGCACTCATTATTTTTCCAATTCATGAGGTCCTTGATAGATTTGGGAAGTGCTTTAGCCACCTATGTGGGTTTGCTATATTTTGGTAAGTCATCCTTTTTGAGATTTATGATTTGTCTCCATACAACTTGATTTTCCTATGAGGGATGCACTATTTATGTACACTATTATTCATCATTATTCAATGGAAGGATACACACCGATATTCATCTCTTGATTCATGTGATTCAGTCTCTTTTATTCTCCTCCAGTTTTCTTGTGTATGCTTGTGAGAATTCTTAGTAGCAAGATCTATTTCCTGTGATTCTTATTAGCATATTTTCTCATAGCATTGAAATTATTATTTCTACATGAAGGGATAGGTGAGATATCTTACCTGCAACTGAAAAATTGTGAAATCGTCAGTCTAATCAGAAGAAATCAACAACTTTTCTCCTGGGCCCTCCACACCAACTCAACACTGAACAATGAAAATGGCATGTGTCATGTGCCCCCCCCTTGTTTATAGGCATCCATTTGGTCAAAATTTTATTTTGTGCACCACATAGTCATCCAACATCTATTTTTTACTCCGTTCGTAACGGTGAGTTCCATTTTTTGTGCTCTATCCACCTATGGGACTCACGTCTCATGATTTCCCTACTTTTTTAATCCATTTCCTGGACCCACCTTGATTTGCATTCCACCAGGAAAGTTGAACCCCTTATGTATTAGCGCATGTTCATGATCTGTTGGCAATGGGTTTGGGGTGAGTGAGTTGCATAGCGTCGCGGTAGCTACACAAGCTCACGTGGTACCGTGCAAGAGCAGATTAGCGCGATAAGCGGAAGAATAACCACTTTTTGAATATTTTATGTATATTTTGACCAAGTTTTGTTGCAATAGGTCAGTAGCGGTTAGAAGTCAGTTAGTAGTGGACGCTTGATGTAAAGGCATAAGCCTTTTTATAGATCTATTTTGGGGCAGTTGAGAAGAGTCATATATGTGAGCAGTTGTGAGGGATTATATGTGATTGTATGCGCGATTGTATGGGATAAGATTTGGTGCGATCTGTTTTGTGGAGAGTTTTCTGTCTTAACTGTGATTTTATTCGGGGTCCTTCTTGATGTAAGCAGTCTCCGGTTTTGGAGAAGAATTGTGTAATTGCGCAATATTAATATGATGCTATGAGTATGGGTCAATTTTTGTTTGTTGTTATAGATTTGTTATGATGCCGTGACTCTATTTTGTTACAATGGCATAATATAGATGCAATTATGTCTCTTTTTTCTATATTGATGCGATCTGTTGTTTTTATGTCGATGCAATCCATGTTTCTGTAACTGTCTGATGTGCTGTGAGTAATGATGTTCCATGAATAATGATGAGATATTGTGATACTATATGATTCTTTCATAAGTTATGGTGTCCCTTCGTCAGATCCCCATATCCTCCTCTCCCACTATCAAAAACTCGGTTCTGACAGCTCTCCCTTGAACACCTCGGGTGAGACATCGTCTGCTTCATAGACGTTGCTGGGCAGGGAAAAACCTGTCTAGGCCGGTGCTCAGGGAGATCATGTTGTAGGGCATTGACAGAGTGGGAACCCCTGTCGATGAGGCTTTGTTGGTGGCATTCTCCAACAAATGGTTCTGTTGCCGGGATCGAGTTGCAAATAAGAGGGGGATATGTTCTAGCATCCGACTCGATTAGATATCAAGGGATGGCTTGATTTGAAGCTGCGACAATTTGATGAAGCCGAAAACCAGAATCCTAAGCTGACGATGGGACACTGGTTGGATAGATATATCCATGACAATCCCCATGAATGGTTCTTCTGTGAATTCCCTATACTCTTGCACAAATGGTTGGCAAAGTTCGCTAAGCGGAAGACGAACTTTCAAGGAGGAGAGCCGACATCCTGGACCCCAGAATTGATCCAGGCTCTACAAGAAACCAGTAATAAGGCATCGTGAATAGTCGAGGTATGGTTGGATAGTATCTTAGAAGGATATATCATTGAGGTTACCGTTGATACTAATAAATATTTTAGCGAAGAAGAAAGGGAGTTTTTCAGTGGACCACGTGGAAGATTCTTATTGTCTCTACAATTGTCGATTAAGCAACTAGTCTGTGAAAAGGGTATCCTAAATATGGACCAAGAGTAGTGGAACTCTAGTGTGTGGGGGATGTAGGAACTAAGACAAAAAGGGGGGAAATGTATAGGGAAATAAGTGGTAGATGGGAATGAGTTCTGGTGAGAATGTAAAGGTCACCGAAGAAACAAGTGGTTGTACAAGGGGAGGAGCAAGGTTTCGAGAAAAGAGACAGAGGACAGGAGAAGGTCCTGCTGAATTTGAACTGTGATACCGTGAAGAAAAACCACATGGGACGAAGCAACCTTTTTGTGACGATGAGGACATACAGGCCTAGGCTACGCCCAAAATAATGACAGGAATGAACCCCAGCAGTAACGTGTCTACTCCTCTGCGCACTAATCCACCACAAGGAAGGAATGTGAATTCTACGTTGACTTGCTCGACGTGTCAGCAACAGTCTAGTAATAGAGCACTAGTAGGAGGAAGAAGGTCCAGAATGGTGGGAGATGAAATGACATTGCCGATATTCAATGGAAATGGCACCGATGATCCTGAGCAGTACTGGTTCTTATGTGACGCGATATGGACTGGTCGACAAACTATCGATGATGATGTCAAGAAAAGCCAGCTAGCCACTACTATGAGGGGCCGCGCATTGGAATGGGTTATGATATTCACACGGGTGGCTCAGGGAGGTACTGCAAAAACATTGGACAAGATCAGAACAGGGCTATTTGAGGAATTTAAGAAGCCGAAGTCCAAATCTCAGTACATTACTAAATTAAAAGAGATCAAGCAATTTCCCAATGAAACGATTTGGGATTTTGATCAGCGATTTTAGACATTGATGGCTAGGGTTAGTTTTTAGATGAGTGACGTTCAGCATAAAGAATGGTTTATCGCAGAGCTTGTCCCGCATATATGAAAACCATTAATGCAACAAAAGATTGCAACACAGAGCAAGGATTTGGAAACCGTGATGAAATTGGAGGCATCGCCAGTAGGGGAAATCGTCGTTGGAATGAATCAGATTCAGGCGTAGATGGCCAATTTGAAGCTGCAATTGCAAGACATCAAAAAGGCCAAGGAATATCACGATGATCTTTGGTGCACCCATTGCCATGCAAGCGAACATACCAAGGATATCTGCTCGAAGTTTTGGAATTATTTGCTATCAGGAGCCCCCATTCCGTTGAGTGGTGCTGATGCACCATGGTGTCGCATATATCAGGTCTATGGGAATCGACATGAGAACTATGATTGCATGCAGAAGATGGTTATCAAAGTAGAAAGTTTGTACTATACATTTTGTCGGTTAGTTGGACATGATGAAAAAAACTGCCGTGCTTATGATTTGCTCTAGGAAAGGACGTATGATTCATACTTTGTCAAAGGAGAGGACCCCTGGATAGTGCAAGCATAGCTGCAAATAGTACAACCAGCAACACATGTACCATATACACCACCAACTCCATTGCAGTTTGTCCTTGCACAACCACAACAACGGTTTATAGTGCAGTCGCAGTTCGCACCATAGCCACAAATGGTGGTACAACCACAGTATAACTAAGCACCGTGACTACAGTATAATCAGCCATAATTTGTTCAAGCTATGTAATATGTCCAACAACAACCTAACCCACCACAGCAACAAATGGCCCAACCGGAGTATCAGGAAGGAGGAGTCCGAGGAGGATTCTGCGGAGGGTTCAGAGGTCGAGGAGGAGGATTTGGCCGTGGAGGAAGACGAGGTCATGAATAAGTCCAGTGCTACACCTGTGGTATATTTAGGAATTACCAGATGGAGTGCCCTCACGCGTAGTGCACATACTGTGCAACCAGCAATCATAATGTTGAAATTTTCCCTTAGTTGATTGCAAAATGGCAGGCAGGAAAAATGTTCAGAATTAGAATTTGCCTACATTCCAAGTACAGAACCAGCTGATAATGCAGAACCAGGTCCCACCGCAGACTCAGACTCAGAACCCACTTCAGATAGAGAACCAACCAATGAATCAACCATTGAATCAGAACCTACCTTTGAACCATGGATCGATAGTTGCCACTATTCAGGCCGAACCACGGATGAAGGATGTTGACGTTGGGATTTTCACTCGCGCAGGTGTGACAATTGGAGATGATGGACCATGGCTACAAGTTTAGCTCACTGGTAAGAAGAAGGTCGCATTTGATATTGTGACAGAGAAATATACCTTCTTTGATGCAGAGAACGGAATCGGGAGAAATCCAGGTAAGCGACCAATTGTTGATTTGCAATTTTCTTTCGATCCATCTATAGAGGCAAGACCATCATGACAGCATGGTACCCTGTGTAAGTTCTTTGAGAGTTTTCTATCGCTGGTGAGGGACTCAGATGCCCTTATTGAGCTTGAGACATTATTGCACCTCTTGGATGAGATAGAGAAGGATTCTGCTGTGAATTCCTTGCAAAAAAGGAAGACTGACAAGGAGATGAGGATGTATGTCTAGATTGGAGATTATGAGGTTGAATCGGTCATTTTGGACCTTGGATCAGATGTAAACATCCTAACAAAGCAAACCTAGCAATTGATGGGAAAGCCAACATTGGGATGGTCGCCGGTACAGTTGGATTTAATAAACTAGGTGAAGGTTCAGCCTATCGGGCGTGTTTCAAACTTGGTTGTCGACATTGAAGGTATGAAAACACATGCTGAATTTGACGTGATAGAAGTTGTAGGATATGGTGGTTCCTACCCCGCAATGCTAGGAATTGGATGGGCTAATGATAGCATGGCAGTTATCAACTTCAAAAAATGTGTTATGACATTTGAAAACCAAGATGTTAGGGTCATTGCTCTTATGGACCGTCAGGAAGGACGATGATATATCGAACCTGTAAAGCATGAAGTCAGTAGAATTTGGGATCATGCATATAACATCTCTGAGGACTATATCCATCCTATTATTGATGGTGAACTTGGATGGCGTAGCGCAATTTCTGCGTCCTTCGACTCTGACGATGCTCTATAAAATTGGAAAAATCGGTTGCATGAGGTATCATTTAGAAAATGTGGGTTGATTACACAATCCCTCCGACATGTTGCGACGGAGACTGTTGAGTTTCCCATTTATGAAGGAATTCCAGGACTATCTGAGTTCTTTCAAGAATTTGAAGAAAAAATTCTTGAACCACAAAGGATACTGGATCTTGATGTAGCACTAAAGGCTACTACGGATCAATTGTGGGTGACACACAAACAGACGATCCATGACTGGGAGCAGTGTCGCAGGTTGATGATGGTTTGTTTCGGTGATGTAGAGTTCTATCATGCCGAGAGATATGATGGACGAAATGATCCTGCTAGTCATTTGGTCGAGTGTTAGACGTTATGGACATCATGACCGAGAGATGAGTGGGTTCACGCTTTTGTTCACACTCTAGAAGAGATGCTAATATTCTGGTATGTGGAAGTAGAATTGTGCAGAACCATTACCACTTAGGAGGAGTTGTCAGTTTGATTTGTGCAAACGTTTAGCTTCCAGGACACCAACCCTGAGGTATGTAATGCTTTTGCATTATCCGTGATGTAGTACTAAAAGTCATCCCTGTTGCATACCCTGTTGATCCTCATGCAAATTTCTCCATCCAATCCATTATGACGTGCTACAAATTGTATGGGAACCTGAAGATGATGAGGAGTTGTAGAATGTTAATATTCCAGAGTCTGAGGGAAGCCATGGTGTCGCAGCTCCCAACATACTGACGGACTCGATGAATCACCCATCGAGGATCCGAAAAGTAAACATTGGGTCAGTAGAAAATCTAAAATTTGCTAATGTCGGAGACTATTGGGGCAAAGAGATGATGGCTAAAATCACAGATCTACTGCACGAATTCTAGGACCTTTTCCCAATGCGATTTTTATAAATGAAGGGGATACTCGACGACTTGGGGGAAATGAAGATTCCACTCAAGCCAGATGCAAAACTAGTATGCCAGAGGCTGTATAGACTAAACCCGTGATACAAGGATCACGTGAAAGCTAAGATCGATATGATGCTCGATGCTGGGATCATTAAACATGTAGAATAATTATAGTGGATAATCCCGATGGTGGTCCAATATAAGAAGACTGGTGAAATCTGCATTTGTGTCGATTTGAGAAAGTTGAATGATGCATGTGTGCACGATCCATTCTTGACCCATTTTATAGATGAAGTCCTGGAAGGTGTAAGTGGCCAGGAGGTATATTCCTTCACAAATGGCTTTTCGGGATACCACCAGATCTGGATTGCGAAGGAGGATCGCCATAAGACTACATTTGTCACTGAGTGGGGCTGTTTCCAATATACTGTCATGCCATTTGGGCTTAAGAATGCACCCGTTGTATTCTCCTACATAGTTGTCGCTGCATTTAAAGATTTTATTCAAAAATTCCTACAGGTATATATGGATGACTGGACCATCTATGGCCTGATCAAAGACCATCTAGAAAATCTATGATTGATGCTGGAACGGTGTCGGTAGCATCAGATTGCGTTGAAATAAAAAAAAAAAAATTTCTGTGCACCCTTTGGCATGCTACTTGGGCACATTGTATGCAAAGAAGGTCTGTTGGTAGATCCAGCGAAGATTGTCCTGACCCTAAGTTTACCACCACCGACAAATGTAAAGATGCTCTGGGAAACACTCAGACATACGGGTTGCGATCATAAATTTATCAGAGGATACGTTGCGATTACTGCTCCCATGGAAAAGATGTTAAAGAAAGATGTTGCATTTGAATGGACTCTAGAATTTCAAGGAAGCTTCGACACCCTGAAGGCTAAGATGGCCTTTGCACCAATATTGGTTTTCCCTTATTGGAATAAAGAATTCTGTGTGAATGTTGATGCCTCTTCTATTGCGTTGGGGGTTGTTCTTGCACAGCCAAGCGAAGGCGACTTGGATCATCCAATAGAATATGCCAGTATAAAGTTATCATTTGCTGAACGAAATTATACCACGACCAAAAGGGAAGGCTTGGAGATGGTTTATGCTCTGTAAAAGTTTAGGCACTATTTGTTGGGAGGACATTTCAAGGTGTTCACTGATCATTCTGCTTTACAATACCTAGTCAATAATCTTGTGTTGTGGGGGATAATTTGTAGGTGGTTGCTTTTGTTCCAAGAGTTTGATTTTGAAAAAGTAGTAAAGTCGGGACGGTTGAATGCTAGCCCGAATCATCTGTCATGTGTTATGAATGGTGAAGAACCAACCAATATTGATGATAGCTTTCCAGATGCATAATTGTTTTGGGTTGAAGTCGCAGATGGTCACTATGCACCTATTAATTAGTTTTTGTCTACTGGTGTCGCCCCAGCAGACATGTCGACTAACCAAAAGAAGCAGCTGGTTGTAAAAGCCTCTGATTTTCAACTAATTACTGGACAATTATATAAAATTGGACCGGATGAAATTTTGCGATGGTGTATCTTACCACATGAGTAGGGTCCCATTCTAGAAGAAGCACATGCAGGAATCGTGGGAGGTCACTATGGAGGAT
This sequence comes from Pseudotsuga menziesii, assembly GCA_001517045.1. Taxonomy (NCBI): domain Eukaryota; kingdom Viridiplantae; phylum Streptophyta; class Pinopsida; order Pinales; family Pinaceae; genus Pseudotsuga; species Pseudotsuga menziesii. The sequence continues at coordinate 942,259 of LPNX011166148.1, forward strand.
GTGCTACTGCACGACAAGTGTTGCATGCTGGGATATGGTGCCCCATGTTGCATAATGATGCCGCAGACTATGCAAGGAGCTGTGATGTCTGTAAACGGGTTGGTAAACCATTGCGGTGGGATGAGATGTCGCTGGTACTGCAGGTCACTCGGCAAACTTTTGATAAATGGGCTGTAGACTTTGTAGGTCCTATCAATCTACTAGGTAAGCACACTGGTGCCCACTATATTATTACTGAAACTGACTACCTGACTCGGTGGGAAGAAGCTGCACTAGTCGCTAATTGTACCACTGTGAAAGCAGCACGGTTTATTTTTGAGAACATTGTAACATGATTTGGGTGTCCTAGAATCCTGATGAGTGGCTAGGGCAGTCAATTTGTCAATCAGGTGGTGAAAGCACTAACTGAGGATCTCCAGATTGTTATAATTTTATCATTTAAGCTAGCATTATGATCCTAGGATCTTTAACTGAGAGAATAACATGCACAACAATAAAACATAAGAGACAAGAAACACAAATAACTTTTCCTTGGGGAAACCATAAAGGAGAAAACACCGCAACTTCCTTAGAGATAGAATTAGCACCAAAGGTAAAACCCAAAAACATAAAGATGATCTCCTTGACAGTAGCAGGCTCTCTCTTGTCCCAGCAAATTCTCTCTCTCACTCATGCACCCCAATGAGTGAGTGAGTGTGTAATAAATAGAGAGGATCACTTTCTATTTATATTCTTTTGTTCACTTGAAACCCACTCCAACATGTCGGCCTCACTTAACAATTACTTACTAGAGCCGACATCTCTAGGAGTGTCTAATAACCCTAGTGCCCCACAACTTGTTGGGACATTTCCTCCTCTGAACAATAGGAGGGTAACACAATAGTGGGGACTATTGCCCTGACTTACAATGACTCACCTAGGGTCGACCTCAATAGGATAGTCTAATAACCCTAGGGCCCCACAACTGTGGGGAATTTAATCCTTGACCAATAGGAGGGTTAACCGCAATGACTTGACATGACTTTCAAATTATAAAAACTTCCCTATCAAAACATCGAGGCATGACATGACTCAAGTACATCCCAAAATAAACATCGGGTTACAATAGATAGGAAATACAAGTGAATACATTCTGAAGTTACAATTACATCAACACTCCCTCTTAACTAGGAAGGTATTCTCTCAACACAATTTTCATCACTGGTCTTCTTCTCTGGATCATCTCGTCATCTGCATCTTGAAGTCATCTTCGTCTTCAAGTCATCTTCATCTTCAAGTCATCTTCATCTTTGGATCTGGATCATCACTGGATCTGGATCATCATCACTGGATATGGATCATCACTGGATCTGGATCATCATCACTGGATCTGGATCATCACGGGTCATCATCATTGGATTTGGATGATCATTGGATCTGGATCATCACTGGATCTGGATCATCACTGGACATCATCACTGGATCTGGATCATCACTCGATCTAGATCATCGCTGCTGAATCATCATCACTGGATCTAGATCCTCACTCGATCTGGATCAGTACCATGGGTGTTATCTCATGATTATTCTCGTCATAGGAAGTTCTTCAGATCCATGCTTCTTTCATGCTATTTTTAGGCCTAGCCATCATGTAGGTCTTCTTCAGTGCTTATATCTAACCTACTCATCATAATGGCCCTCCCAACACTTACATCTGACCTACTCGTCAGAAAGGCATGCCCAACACTCACATTTGATCATGTAGGAGCCTACAATCACATCAGAAATTCCCAACACTCACATTCACCAGCATGATAGGACACTACTATCATCTATGAAAAGGATTCAGCACTTACATCTGAACTACTTGTCAGAAAGGAATGCACTCACATCTAACCTGGTAGGAACCAAATCCTACACCCTCATCAGAATGGCCCCCAGTCCGAGACTGAGCTACCTGGTAACGGACTAGGTGCCTCCATTCTCCCAAAGAATGGCAATTGCCCTTATATATAATTTGATAGGAACCAAGTCCTACACCCTCATTAGAATGGCCTGCACTCACATCTGACCTGGTAGGAACCAAATCTTACACCCTTGTCAGAATGGCCCCCAGTCCCAGACTGAGCCACCTAGTAACGGACTAGGTGCCTCCACTCTCCCAGAGAGTGGCAATTGCCCTTACATCTGACCTACTCGTTAGAATTTCTAGCACTCATATCTGACATGGGAGGAACCTAATCCTTTAACCATGACAGAATGGCTCAGCCCTTACATGTGACCTGCTTGTCAGAATGGCTCTTTCAGTCCCAGACTAAGTGTTCCTGGTAACTGAGCAGGTACCTCCATTCCAAGAATGGCATTCATCACTCATATTTGACATGGGAGGAACCTAATCCTTTAACCATGACAGAATGGATCAGCCCTTATATCTAACCTACTCGTCAGAATGGCTTCTGGACTCATCACTTCCCCTTGGAAGGGACCTCGATATGGAGAACACCAAGCTTCTCCCTGAAGTACTCAAACTTCACTTTGTCCATTTCTAGCATAGAATCAAATCAGGGCTGATTATGTCCAAGGATGACCTGTGAGCTTCTCCATGACCGATTACATCCAAGGGCACATGTTTGTTTACATCTGAGAAACCTACAAGCTTCGCCAGGATTTATGCTCAGACAACCTATCTCACCTACTATGCTAGAACTCCCTCTTTCAAGAGATCTTGATCTGGGTCACATATTGGAGCTTCACTACTCCTCTCTCCCAAATAGCAAGTGGCAACATCTTTTTCCTCAGCTGTACTCAGCGCCATGCAGGACTCCATCCTGCCAAACCAAGAGATCACATTTAATCCCATACTGAAGTAGCACCTCGAAATGCTTTTCTTATCAATGGCACTGCCTTTCCAATACGAATCCACATAACCCTCCAGGTTAATCTTCTGATTCGCATCGTACTTGAGCCCATAATCAATTGTACCCCTGCATGCTTTGCAACCATCAAGTGAACATGTCTCAATGTGTTCACAACAAAGTAAATATCTGGTCTCAAGTACATCAAGGACCCAATCATTTAGTGATACATCGTAGCATCAACCATATCTGATGAAGCATCACTCAATAGCTTCATGTTTGATTCCATAGGTGTGGTCATGGCCTTGCAGTCCATCATCCTGAACCTCTGTAGGATCTCTACTGCATACTTCCCTTGTCCACACCTCCATTCCTAGAAAATAGTGCATTGACACATAACAGGAGCATCACTGGTCTTCCGCCTTCAACCTTGAAGCAAAGGTTGGAATCCACTTTACTCTCAGTAAGTCCTAGAGTCATCAGTAATATATCCATCCTGTCGTACCATGTCAAACCTTAGGATATTTTATAGTCACTCCCTTTGAAGTGGAGCAACATACTCCCTCTGTCTTCCGTACTCTATGCACTGAAACATTCTGTACCGGAGTGACAAGTAGCTTCCTATGCTACTAATATTCTATGCATCCATCTAGGATCACTGGATACCAAGATCCTCTATATTTGAAAGCGTTCTTCTTGCACCCATCTGTGAGCTTGTCATCCTCTATCAACCTTGTAGCATAGGTTCAGATCTTCATCAAGCTCATCATGTATGTGTTATCCCATGGGTGTCTTTTGAACTCGTAGAAGGCCTTATTTCATTTGCACACATGATTATGCATGTCATGTGACTTCACTTCCAGTGGCTGCAAATGTCTCTTCATAGTCTATGCCTTGTAACCCATGATGTTTCCATCTATTGCATGATGGAAATACGAATTTCCCTTCACGTATCAATGCTGCATCCTAGACATCATTCTTCTTGAACTGGTCTTCCCTTTGTTCTTGGAAGGTTCCGCATCAATGATGTCGTTGCATTCGTCATATTATTTTTCATTTTGAAATGTCGTCACTTGTTTTTCGGAACAAGTCTCATCCTTCTTTGCTTGTATGCGATCTTTCCTACAAGTCAAATGCATTTGCATGGTTAGAAAAAATTCATAAGGAATGTTCATACTAGAAAATTCTTATGCATAAATATATGATCATGCAACTACTTTAGCCAATACAACATTTATCCATATCTCACAGAAACTTTTCTGGATGCCTTCCATCTCTACCAGGACAACATTGAGATTGTCCACTAATCCATATGTCAGCAAAGAGGTTTCATTCTAGATAAGTAGCAATGGAGATTTGTATGGCACCATGAGTTGCTTACCCATCGCATGCATATTAGTAGTATACTGTCATTAATGCAAACATCCTATCATGCATAATACATCAACTAAATATAAACAAATGAATAAAAAAACAATATCATGAAATGACAATTGAATACTTATGTTTATTTGTTTTGTGGGTAGACTCCTTCTTGAGCCTTCAACTTCATCGTCTTCTTCATTCATAATAGCATCATTTCTTATCCAAATGCTAAGGTGGATAAGAGGTTCTTCAAGAGTTGAGATCTTCATATTCCTCATCGATTGAGGGATCTTCTTTGGATGGTGAGAGCTTGATCTTCAGTTGCTCCCATCTTCTCTTCTCTTCTTATGAGTCGAGCTTCTTCTTCTTGTGTGTTCTCTTCCCGGAGTCTACTGAAAGTAATCAATTCCTTCTGGAACACATTCCTTGCATGAATGAATCCCATGATCCTGGGAGGCCATTCAAGGTGGCTATCACCACTTCTGCATTCTCCACTTCTTCTTCTGCTACTTCAATTTATTCTGCATTCTGGATCTTCACATTCTTCAACTGGTTTCTTAAGGCCATATTCTGATTTATGTTCTTCCCTTCAAATAGCTTGGTCAAGGAATCAAACACCTTTGGTGTCTTTAGGGAAGACACTTGTGGTACAAGTTGATCCGTGATTGAATCAACAATGATCTTCTTGGCCTTGACCAAGTTCTTCTTGTGTAATGCTTCTAGCCTCATCTCCCTCTGGAACTGGAACCTCTCTACTTGCGTAGGTGCCCAATTCATTTTCTTTAGGGAGATCATATGCTTCCATGCTTGGAAGTTTTCAACTTCACCAAGCTTATCATCAAGCTGATGTGATAGATCACTTTGAAATGAGAACCTCAAATGAAAATGGCAAAAGATTAGATCTTACCGATTTGAGGTGTCTGTCCCGGTTCCGGAGTTGGCTGATCTAGGGTTTTTCAGAGAAACCCTAATTTTCAAAAATTGGAATATTTCAGATATTATGGGATATAAATATAGATATCTTCAAACGGATCTGTCCAATGTACTCCTCTTCTGAAAACAATGGAGGGAAGCTCCCGGAACAGGAAGCCCTAGTTTACCAATTTCTTCTGTAGAAATTCTTGTTACTGTTTCTGCGGTATATTTGACATTACTACTCCTCTATGTCTAAAAATTCGTACAAAGATATCCTCACATGTCCTTGTTCCAAAACCATAGACTTCATCAGAATTTGGTTCACCAATTGGGACTTATGATCATTTTCCCAAGGTGACCTGTTACATGACTGTTCATAACAGCGAAGTTGTATGGACTACCGTGTGTCACTGGTTCATCTTTTGAGTCTGAAACTTAGACCAAAGAAATTAAATACTGTTCTATTTCTAGAACACCTTCAGGAATTTCATTTGGACCTCTGTAGCCCAAGATATAGCAATTTTCCCCAGGTGTCCTATTTAGGGATGAATTCTAGAAGAGGCTGGAACCCTAACTTGGAGGGATCATATCTTGAAGAATATAATGAATCAGAGGCTAAATTTTGGATACAATGTAAATAAATATTTTATATTTGGCCTATGGAATTTTCAACTCATGATCATTCTCCAATATTGGGATATAGCGAATGTACCAAAACTTAGCAGTTTTAGTATTTAGGGTTTTTCTAGCTCGGGGTCAAACTAGGGTTTGATTTTCCCAGAGTTTCACCCAACCAAAAATCTTGATCCAGGTCTCTAAAATTCGATTTTCATGAGGAGAGAAATCCTATGCTGAGCTCACTCAAAAATTCCTCTTCTGCAAGAAGCCCTAATTTCCCGCACCAAAACTGAAAATGCTCGCAATGGAATTTCGCTTCGACAGAAAGATGCACTCTTTAATAGAGAGTCTTCCTAGCATACTTTTGCTGATGGATTGTGGAGAGAGACCCAAAAATTAATAAGCCCTAGCTTCTGCAGCTACACAATGTCTTCTTCTCAGGTGGGCTCTGATACCGTGTTATAATTTTATCATTCAAGCTAGCATTATGATCTTAGGATCTTTAACTGAGAGAATAACACGCACAGCAATAAAACACAAGAGACAAGAGACAAAAAGAATTTTTCCTCAGGGAAACCATAAAGGAGAAAACCTTGCAACTTCCTCAAACATAGAATCAGCACCAAAGGTAAAACCCGAAAACATAAATATGATCTCCTTGACAGCAACAGTCTCTCTCACTCATGCGCCCCAATGACTGAGTGTGTGTGTAATAAATAGAGAGGCTCACTCTCTATTTATATTCTTTCGTTCACTTCAAACCCACTCCAACATGTCGGCGTCACTTAACAATTACTTACTAGAGCCAACATATCTAGGAGTGTCTAATAACCTTAGTGCCTCACAAGTTGTGGGGACTTTGCCTCCTCCGACCAATAGGAGGGTAACACAACGATGGGGACTATTTCCCTGACTTACAATGACTCACCTAGGGTCAACCTCACTAGGATAGTCTAATAACCCTAGGGCCCCACAACTATGGGGACTTTAATCCTTGACCAATAGGAGGGTTACCCACAATGACTTGACATGACTTTCACATTATAGAAACTTCCCGATTGGAACATCGGGGCATGACATGACTCAAGTACATCCCAGAATAAACATCAGGTTACAATAGATATGAAATACAAGTGAATATATTCCAAAGTTACAATTACATCAACATAGATACAACATAAGAGGAGTACACCATACCACCCACAGGAAAATGGTACTATTGAGGCCTTCAACAAAATTTTAGAGATAGAGATGACCAAGGTATGTAATGATAACCACGATAACTAGGACTTAAAAATTCCTGCAGTTCTATGGGCCTATCGCACTACTTGCAAATGGCTAACAGGTTAGACACCATTTAAGTTAGTCTATGGGAAAGAGGCAGTCATGCCTATGGAGTATATTGTTCCCAGCTTGCGCATTACCGGGACGATGGGCATGGATGATGCAGAGGCATTAGAAAAATGCTTTGTGCAATTGAGTCAGCTTTAAGAAGATCATTTCATTGCAGGCTTCCAGCAACAGGTTGCGAAGGATCGACAGAAGGCATGGAATGATCGCCATATTAAGCATAAACAATTTGTGATAGGAGATTTGGTGTTGTTAAATGATAGTAATTTCATCAATAATCCATGTAAGTTATAAATGCATTGGTTAGGTCCCTATCTTGTTCAGTCCATTACATCTGGCGGTACAGTTCAGTTACAACAATTAGATGGTGCAATGTTGCCCAAGATCATCAACAGGAGTCACTTGAAGCCCTATAGAACAGGGCCGGCGATGCGCACCACATGAAGTATTGAAAAAAAATGAATATTTTAGTTCAGCAACGCAAGGTGAGCCCCGAGGGAGAGGCTGCACAAGGTTAAAATTGTTAGCAGTAGTCGGTAGACCAATTGTGATAGTTGCAGAGCTGTGAGGTGGTCAAATCAAGTAATAAATGTAGGTAGTTAAACCAGTTGGCTGGTGGCACTTGTTGAAGCGACCCACATTAATGGTTGATTCGACCATTAGAAGCATAAGATTGCCGCTGGATTTGGCATCATTAATATCCGATTTGGTAATAATGGTGAAGTTAGATTTGGTAATGATGGATTTGGATTGGAAGTGGCTATAAGACACCATGTGGGATGCATTAGATCCCATTGTTTAGTTGTGAGAGAAGAGGTAAAGGTGAATTCTGTGCAGAGTGTTGAGTGAAGTGCAGTTCGAGTTGTTGAGTGTATTTTCAGGTTTTGAGGGGTAAGGGATGTTGAGTGGCCTTGACTCCATAGAAATTTACAGTGAGTACGAGTCCCCTGTTCAGCCCATGGTTGTGAAAGAAGAATTTATGAGTATGTCAGTGGGTTCGTTGTCCATTCCTAAGAGGAAGCGGCAGACTCAAAGACCCGGTCCTACACCACCCGAGAAGAGGAAAACTCACACGTCTGTGAAGATGCACGGAGAAGGCACTGCACAGACTGGGTCATCAAGCTTAGGAGTTGTTGAGTCTGGGGCACCTTAGGGTGTCTCAATGCATGATATTTTAGGATACGCCACTCCTATGTGTCTAGGAGCTAAGCCATGATAGCTATTGAAGAATCAAAAGCACCCACCCAAGTTGCTAGCGCTGCTGGAAGGGATGACATGCTCGGTCGATATCATCCCTGTGCTGATCAGGCTCAAGTTTGACGATTATGACTTGATTTTAATTAAATATGTCCAAGATGAGCCATATGAATCTATCCCTATGGCACCTGGTGGCCCCATTCAGCGAATTCTGAAACCATGGGCTAGTGGGTTATACAAGTATGGGTTATTGGGGCTTATCAATATGCCCCATTTTGGCTGCTTGAATGAAGCACATGTGTGTGTGAAGAAATTGTTGGCGTGTTTCCATGGAGATATGCTTTGGAGAAATACATTGATCCCTATCACAATTGACTTGATTGCAAGCATTACTGGTTTGCCTAAGGTTGGGGATGACCCGACGCAGTATATTAATGGAAGAGATACGGATAAGAAACTTGCAAAGCAACTGAAGGAGCACTTTGGTTTACAACAGGATGGTTGTGCTTATTGCAATGACAGTATTAACTCCCAGACGGTGCGCATTGGTGCAAGAATTCTGGCCTACAAGGTTGTTCACGACAATCGACCAGTCCATTGCAATTCGGGTGTTGTCGCCTGTGCCCAGAAATGTGTTGAGGGGGTACAAATGAATTGGTCTCTATTTTTGTTGAATCAGTTGCTTGAAGAAGCACTTGCTACTCAGACCGGGTGGCCCTTTTATTATGGTTGGTTGTTGATTCTTATCACTCTCGTTGCTTGGATGGAACCTGAAGACTACCAACCAATGGCGGTTGAGGCAGTCAAGGTTTGTCACGGTGCCCGCTACTAGAACCTATGGTGGGTCGAAGAGCCCAGTCGACAAACAGACTATGCCATTCATTTTTGGATCTATTGGGAAGCGCTACAGGCTACCATAATTGTTGTTCCTAGAGTTTCTCCTTATGCTGCAGCCAAGTATTAGTGGATCCTTCAGTTTGCTATTGGACCCCACTCCATTCATATTCAGGCCAGGTGAGACCCTGATCGATAGTGGCTACCATTTCCTCATAAAGTCACCATAGAATATTTGGATGCTATTGTGCAATATTGGCCAGGGGAATGGCACATCTTGGTGAGTCAAGAGGAGTTAGCTAAGGAACTACCCCTCAAGGTTCTTGAAGAACCTGCCCCACAGGAATTGAGAACCCATGACTATGACAATGAGTCATCGATGGATATTGAAAATTACACACAATGTATGTGGGAGGATACTCGTACCAAATGGCATCAGGAGTATGAGGCAGGCAGTGGTACCAAATCAGGGATGGAAGACCAGCTGCAGTAGCTTATCAAAGCTGTCACAGATTCATCTACGGCTGCGACTATGGTGATCTGCGAATCCAACCATGAAGAATTTGGCATGGTAAGAGATAAAATAGAGTCCATTTTTTATATTATTTCCATACAACCATCGGTAAGACCTCTGTTGCAGGGCAGCCCGTCGATCAACACTGATCCCCGGTCCAGGAACGTACAATTTCCCCTGACTGCAATCGACGTCGGCAATGAAGAATTTCACCAGCACTTGCACCCAATCCAGAGCATGACTTTGGATCTAAACAAACTGTCAGCTATAGCATTGGTTGAGTTGCAGCATGGTGTTGCACTGGATTTGGTGGCACGGAAAAAAGATTTGGCTGAGGGCTATGTCTAGTCTCGGACTATCACTGAGAAGCTGCAAAAGGAAGAATAGGAGTTGCACCAGGTCTACTTGTAGTTGGCAAAAGAGAAGTTATAAGAAATCAACCAGTTGAAGGTGACACAGGCTGAGTTGCAGCGGAAGGCTATCGAAGAGATTATCGACCTTAAGAAGGCACAAGACCGCCTGATTGTTGAGCAGGCACAGCTATGTGCCTGGTGCAGCAAAGTTGAGCAGGCTATTTCTGATGCCTTCCAAAACATTTTTGACAACACCACAGGGCTCACCCTAGTTGAACAGGCCAAGCGATTTAGGGCAAACTCTGGTTCAACTTCAGGATAATAACTTGTTGCTCCAGGCCCAGGTGCAACCTACAACGCTGCTGGAGCAGGTTGCAGAATGCAAGACCTCCATTGAAGAAATTGCCACTCGGTTTGGCACCATGGATCAAGACGCTAAAACTTTTATGGAGGAGACTACACAGTTTTCGCAAAGTATTGTTCAAGATGAGCAACTTGATCAACTGACTGCGCAGGTGCAAGAGGCAGAGGGATAGCTAAAAACCTTGAAGATGGTGTTGAAGGCCATGCTGTTGATGGTGCAGATCACTCGGTCCATAGAACTGAAGGATCTACAGCAACGCACTACCCGTGCACAAGAACACCAACAAAAGCGCCATGAGCAGCTTGACGAATGCCAAGAAATTGGTGGCACGTTGGCTGTTAAGGCCATCGCCACGCTCCATGACATTCAAGAGAATCGACAAATGGTCGACATCAAGGCTAGTGAGGAGCACCCCGTTTAGAAAAATTTGAATAATAGTCAGAGTATCGCCAGTAAATTTCAGCTATAGCTTCATGAAATTACACAACAATTTGAATATTTTAAGGACAAGACTTCGGCACACACCCTATTGACTTGACGTGGCTTGAGGGCGAGCCACAAAACTGTGTTGGGGGCCTGTTGACAAGGGGTTTGGGGTGAGTGAGTTATGCAACATCGCGGCAGCTGTGCAAGCTCGTGCAGTATTGTGCAAGCACAGATTGGCACGATAAGCGGAAGAAAAACTGCTTTTGAATATTTTATGTATATTTTGACCAAGTTTTGTTGCAATAGGTCAGTAGCGGTTAGAAGTCAGTTAGTAGTGGACCCTTGATGTAAAGGAATAAGCCTATTTATAGATCTATTTTGGGGTAATTGAGAAGAGTCATATATGTGAGCAGTTGTGAGGAATTATATGTGATTGTATGCGCAATTGTATGGGATAATATCTGGTGCAATTTGTTTTGTGGAGACTTTTCTGTCTTAACTGTGATTTTATTCAGGTTTCTTCCTGATGTAAGCGGTCTCTGGTTTTGGAGAAGAATTGTGTAATTTTGCAAGATTAATATGATGCGATGAGTATGGTTCAATTCTTGTCTGTTGTTATAGATTTGTTATTATGCTGTGACTCTGTTTTGTTACAATGGCATAATATATATGTGATTCAGTCTCTTTCTGCTATGTTGGTGCAATCTGTTGTTTTTATGTCGATGCAATCCATGTTTCTATAATTGTCTGATGCACTATGAGTAATGATGTTCCATGAATAATGATGCGATATTATGATACTGTGTGACGGTTGCATAAGTTATGGTGTCCCTCCATCAGATCCCCATATCCTCCTCTCCCACTTTCAGAAACTTGGTTCTGATAGCTCTCCCTTGAACGCATTGAGTGAGACCTCGTCTGCTTCGTAGACGTTTTTGGGTAGGGAAAAACCTGTCTGCATTGGTGCTCAGGTAGATCGTGTTGCAGGGAGTGGATAGAGTAGGAACCCCTGTCGACAAGGATTTGTTGGTGGGCTTCTCTAACATGATCGCTCTGCTCCATCCATACTGCAAACTTTGCATTATTTTACCACAATTCACCGTCCCACAAGGAGGCCCCTCCAGTGTTCCACTATTGTTTTTTCTCCTCATCAGCCATGATCCCAACATCACCTCTTTTGGCACATTGAATACTTCCTCCTTGCTTGACTGGCCATCATGGAGTTTCTGTTAATCTCTTTTATGACTCCTTAAAGAATGAAAAGATTGTCGAGCAAGCTTGTTTCCTTTCACGCTTGTTAAAGTATTGGAAAGGGTGTCTACGCCATATTGTTTATCCATTTTTGGGCATATGTAGACTAATTAAAGAAAATGAACACCCTAGAACCTTCCATCTAGGAGCAATTCCTTTTGTATCCTTTTATGTTTTTTTGGACATTGAGACCATACTCTAAGAAAAAAAATTACTTATGGGTTATATTTAAGCTCTTTTTCCATCCCTCTCATAAACAGAAGATTGTCAAGCAAACTTGGTTCCATTCATGCTCGTAAAAGTATTTGAATTTCCTTTTAATTAGCATAGGTTTATCCTTTTTTCGGCTTGGTTTGACTATCTACGAAAAATATGTCTCCTTTCCCCTTTCAGCTGGGAGAGTTATCCTTTGTACAATTTTATCCTTTTTTCGGGCTTAGGAGACTACTGTATGAAAAAGAGACCCCTTGGATTCTTCTTCATGTTTTCAAACTCTCTAAACATGAAAACATCATCGAGCATTTACCATCTTGGGTTCGACAAAAATCCATGAAACAGTATCATATTGAGCATACTTCCATCCCTTCTTCACACTCTTTAAACTATGAAGAAGTCCCGAATGGTGCCTTTAGATGCCCACACATATTGCATATAGTCTCATACTATGGAAACTTCCCCCATTGGGTTGCCTTCATTCAGAGTACTCTACGATGAGTCTCCCTTGGATCCCCTGGATATCACTTTTCTAGTGCCTTCCCCAAGTATCTCCCATTATAGTAATCTTATCGGTTCCATAGCTACGATTCCCTCCCCATGAGTCAGTGTCATTTGTTGCCAGGTCAGCCCCACCATTATACTATGAATAAAGGAATTTTAAGTCCCCCGTACTCCCTTTCCTTTGTTCCCCATTCAATTTCTCAATCCCATTATTATTCCATATATATGCTTTTCCCCATCGTGCTTCTATAAAGGAAACCACATTGCCTTTGTAGTTGCAGGTCTCCCTCTATCGAATTCAACACATATATTCCAGAGGATAGACCCGAACCATCTCGGTATATTGGTTTCATCCACCTCATTGATGAGTTCCTTGGACTACTTGAAAGGAGTCCTTAGTGCCTTTTGGGTTGGTTGTGTATCATGTGCTCGAATTCAGCTACATTATCGCACCGTTGAGATCCGTATAGGGTATTGGTTCCTTCATTATTTGGTCGAAGGCCCCAGTTGTCACCTGAATCTACCACATTGATGAGTATATTTGGGACCCATACAATTTCATGTCCTATGTGATATTCGAGATGCATTGGTGATAGTGTTCAGAAACCCCTCAATATCAGGCTTTTGTCTATCTACAATCTGTGATGCCATTTATTTTACCTCTGAGATTTTTACTCTCAGCCGTTGAGTCCATGCAGTTGTGTACACCCTCGGATTCAACAAAGAATCAATTACTGTGATATTGCATTCCAAGAGAATTCCATTGTTTATATGTACCATTTCTTCAAATCAGTATTTGTATTCAACCTCCTATTGGGGCCACCATTATGTACTACCAGTTATATGTATTGATCGACTCCCCTTATTGGAGCCTTGATCCTCATTTTTATATTGAGATATTGATACGAGCATGGGTATGCCATCCTCATCCATATATATTGATATTATATGTACTTCATTCATTTTGAGAAGCAATACAAACCAAAATCCACTGTAGTTCAAATGATGAGACACTAACTCTCTATGGTTCTCTCTAGTTTATCCAATGTTGTCACCATTCCTCCCTTGGTCCTATGATTTTTCTTCGGCCATACGATGAGTTACTTCCCTCACAGATCAAGGGGCAATCTGTTAACACAAAAAATTGTCCACATAGATCTCTATGGTCAACACCCTAAATATACATCATAATCCAATCATTATTCCCTCCATTTTGATCTTCACAATTAAATTCCCTCTAATTTGTCCAAACAATCATTATTCCTTCCCTTATAAATATAGGGAAGACGTGCATTTATTGTAACAAAACCCCATTCTCTCAAAAAAGGACCAAAAAAACCTAAAATGAGAATGGGTAAAAAAACATGGACCAATACCATGCACTACATAAAACCATGGACTAATACCATGGGCAACAAAATATTGGATCATCCTATAAATACATTGTGAAGGTATCCCCACAAAGCATTTTTCGTCAAACTTTTACTCACACCTTTGTCACACTTATCACCTTTTAGCCACATATTTCCACATCACGTTGTATGTTGAGTTTACTCCATACAACCCTTGATTCCATTCCTGTTGACAACCCTTGTTGGGGAAAAATGGAGAAACAGATCATGAAATCCATTGGACCAACTCCTCAAATGGCTGCAGTGGCCCATTTATAAAGGTACGAGTACTTGCAATTGTTTTGTTAATTAAAAAATCTAAAAAATATAGTTTACTTGTTGTTTTCTTGTAAGTCAAGGTTGAATGTCTTCCCTTTCACCATGAACTCTACCTTTAGATCCCTTTGATCTAAGGTAGGTGCTTTTGCATGTAGCTGAAGAGAAATATCCACTATAGCTTCCATCAATACTTTGGAGGATACCTTGTCAATTGGATTCTTACCAAGGATTACAAAATCCTTACACCAACCTCTTTATGATAGATGTGTTATTCCATCTTCTCTTTCCAATGTTGCTGGTTACTTACAACAACATCATCATCATCTTCAACCATGCTTCAACCATGACTTGTCATGCAACCTTTAGACACCACAACAGGGGTCATTAGTGACTTAAAGCATATGTAAAACCATACATGTTCTTACTAATATTAAACATCCCATGCATGCACCAACATCTCTACTTGCACTATGCATCATTTGTTGGCATGCCCACCAATGAATATTCATTTCATGTTTCTAACTCTTGCATCATCAACATTCCCATGCTATGATTTTATGTTCATAATTCATAAAAAAATAATATAACAACAAATGAAGAGTATATGGATTATCCCTTTTAATTCCTCATTGTAGCATGGAATTCCTCTTCCAATGTAGGTCTATCCAACTCATGTATTTTCTTCTCGACACACAAATGATTAGCTATGATTTTTCACCAAGCAGCAATCCAATGCAATACTCATGCATTTCATTCATACTTGCTAATTCTAAGCATTCAATCATTATATTATAAACAAAGTTAGTTTTTAGGTGAGAAAATTCCCTTTTATTAAGGTTGCAGTATGGGTATTATCCATCCATGGATTCTACAACTTCCTCAATGGTCACACTCATCCATATGAATGCATTTATGATAGGACCTATCCACATAATGACCTCATCCCACACAAATTTTTCATGTATGTCACTTAATGAGACCCAAAATTTATGTGCAACATCTCTAATTTCTTCCTGCAGGTTAGCATTCATGCCCAAAAAACTTGAGTGTTGTAAACTTTTCTCTCATACCACTCTATAACATCCCTAACCATCTCTATTTTCCTTTGAGACAACGGGGGAATTCTTGGAATGACCAAACTAGTTTTTTCTTTATTTTGATACCATTTTATGATGCTTTGATTTATCCAAACGGACATCGAAAGAACCTTCCATGAGATCAGGATTCAAAAATTCGCCCAAACGATCCATTTTGATTCCGTAATACATAGGATTGATTAATCCATACCTTAACCTTTCTTAATTAATATGTTATGTAAGTTTATAAACCATTTTGATCTTTAAATTCGACTTTTGATAGCCTAATACCCATTAATCATAAGCGTACGAATGTTTAACAACTTAATCATGGTTAATTGACCCCTTAATCATCTTTATAATCTAACCCAACTGCTTAATTTGTCCCAGCGATCAAATCCAATGGACCTGATTTAATCCCGACTTCTTAATTAAGATTAGCACTCAGATTCGATGGTTGATAATCAATGTCGACAACTTAATTAAATTCTCCGACATTTTTGGGTCGATTCCAACCTTTCTCTTTCAAATCTAATCGTTTTAACGTCTGTACAGTCGAGAGTCAGAAGTCGTCACTCAAAACTGATCAGGTCACATTTCCATTCCAATTTTTGCATTCTTCATTCTATACAGTCAAGAGTCAGAAGTCAGCACTATAAACCAACTTCTAACAAATCTATTTCTGAATTCCTCATTCAACCTTCCACATTCCATATTGTTGGGAGATGGAAATTGACATGTCCCCACAACTTTTAACAATTCCATTCTCGACTTCTGAATTTTGACATTGGCACCCTGCCTCAGCAACGTGAGGAGTCGAAAGTTTAAACTACACTACAACTTCCAACGAAATCGCTCCCGACTCCTGATTTTCGACGTTGACCGAACACCTCCTTCTCGATGTCGGGAGTCAGAAGTCGGCATGGCATAACAACCTTAAATAATTTCCCTCCCAAATTCCACATTTCGACGTCGACATTCCACCTTCCCATTGTTGAGAGTCAGAAGTCGACACCAAAACCAAACATTTAACATCTTACCTCCCGACTTTTGCATTCTGATATTTGCACATGGTATTCTCGATGACAATAATTGGAAGTTGACACATCGACACTATCACTCGATGGCTTCGATTGGATTCAACATGGTGAGCAATGGTCGATATTTCTCCAATAATCAGAGGACAATACTCAGTCAATTTTCCAACTTTTCCCATGGTTTTTGTACCGCTATTTTGACCATGGGCCCTTTGTGGATTTCTTACGATTCAAAAGATAATTATTTGGCTTATCCAATCATGCAATTGAGGATATTCCAGAGTCATCATTCTAAGTCCAACATTCATCTTCTAATCCTATCAAACACATGGTTAAGGAAGGATTGTAAGATTATGATTTTCTTGTTTTGACGACATAAAAACATAAAGGCAATTGGAATGACCTCAATCGTGCACAATAAGGATTTAAATTCTTCCTCCATGCTATTTATGCAACATAAAGACATCATTTGGGCACCAAAATCCACTCCACAAGTTCCGATTAAAAAATTTAAGGAAACTAACTCTAACATAAACAATTCATGCAAAGATTAACTTATTCATGACAAAAAAGGCCCATGCTCCCTTTTCCCTTATCTCACCCTCAAAGGGATTAATGGACTTGTGAAAAAGCCAATAAACATACATAGTCAATGATATAATAAAACTAAATATATCAATTCATGCATAAACCTATCTAATTATCACAATCCCATTAACAAGTAATTCATGGATGCACTATCTCATTCATTACATGCATAAAACAATAACCCATACACCAATATGGCTTCTTCCAAAACAATGAACAACAATCTAATGTATAATTCAAGTTATCCTGCCTATTCATCACAAACATAATAACACATATAATAAGCACATAGATTGTAATGCCCCCATTTTTTTCTTGTTAACACTATCAAGAAACCCCTAACCCCTGAGAAACCCATGGTTCCAAGTGGAGGACTAGGTTAATTAAAAAGGGGATTAAATTTTGTATGCAGGAATGTTATTAAATAAGGAGTTGTACTTAATCCAAGGTATTTATTTCATGAATTAAATTAATTTAATATTTAGTTAAATAAATAATGATCCAAGTAGGCCGCATAGGCAGAAGAGGTGGGCCAAGGAATCTTAGGGACAAATAAAGAAAGAGAAGACAAAAGCAACCATTCAGAAAAATCATGCACAAGAAGGAAAACTGCAGGAAAAGCATGTCAGAAGAAAACACAAGAAGTTTTTAGAAAGTAAAGAGAATGCAGTTGCTAAAAGGACTAAGTCATGTCAGCCAAAAAATTAGACACAAAGAGGGCGCAATTTCCAATAGAGGAAAATCATGACAATTGGAAAGATAGGAGACAAATCAAGGAAGTTCCTAATTTCTTCATGAAGGTGCATTGGAAAAGGGAAGTGGGCCACCTAAGGATACAATTCGACCTTGAATCCTAATATCGCTATAAAACAATGACAACACATGACTATCAGAAGTTTTGGTCCTCTGAGTTTCATCTTGAGAGCTCTACTACTCAATGGTTTAATGATGTGCGTCAACTGAGCTTTGGGAGATGTGCCCCTTAGCATTCTTGTTATATATTTGTTCATGGAGATGGTGCAACCATTAATGGATTTTTTTTTAGGTCCTAAAGTCATCCTCAAGTATATTCAAATTCTCTTGCATATATAGAGAGTCTTCTATCCGAATCTTGAAGATCTAGATAGCATTTTCCTCTTTTTTGAGCATGGGAGATAGAGTCATGAATGGGAATTAGTGTCTCTCAGCCATTAATGATAGTATTTCATTTGTATTTATCATTCCTCGAAGTTACCAGTCATTGGAGACATTCGAGGGTTCGAATATCCAAGTCTCTCATTGATTATGGATTCTAAATGCCTTGTATTAATGCATGTTAGAATAATCAACCCATACTTACCCACATTTGACATTAATTAAATCATTTTTTTCTTATTACCTAGATTCCTAGATTCCATTCTATGCTAGTTGTCTTCCACATGTCCTAGAAGTCAACACATGCTAAAACTGGGTCATGGAGCTCTTGGGAAACATCCTAGAAACCAATTTTAGCAAGTCTGATTTTATTCCTGGTTACTAAAGCGCAGTTCTGCTTTTTCTGAAAGTTTCCTTGCTTTATAGCAGTTTTAAGGCAAAAGGAAAAGCCAGTCTAGGTGTAACTGCCTTGTTTTTTTCCCATATCATCCTCCCTCCTTTTATCCAAAAAAAAGCATGAATGAGTTGTATTTCCATCACCCTTAATCTTTCCCACTTGCTTTATCCAATTTGTGAGCATCTTCATAGATTTGGAAACAACTTTATGCACCTATGGGGGATTTGACTATTTTTGGTAAGCCTTCTTTTTGACTATTTCGAATAGCATCCTTATGATTTTGAACCACTCATGTAATTATATATTTGAGCAGCCTATTACTTCATAAGGTTGGTTATTGTACACTTACTCAATACAGATTAGTGTTATGCTCCAATTTCAATCTCCATTGGTGTGATTTTTGCATGTTTGATTAGCAATTTTGTGAGTGTAATTGTTCTATAACTTGGGTTCAATTTCCACATGGTATTAGAGCCTTTGTATATTTATTTCCCTCCTTCCATATTGCTATTGCAGGTTCGACATCTTGACTAGGAGCACATTCTATTGACTGGAGGGCACAGTTGCTGAGCTATGGACCAATATCAGAAGATCATCTTGACTCCATTCAATTTATTTGAGTGGAAAGATGAGATGGGAGATATTTTTGAGAGAAAAATTTCTCTACAGGTTTACCATGGAAATAGAGCCAGATCCCAATGCAGCTACAGAGAAAATTAAATGGCACAACAGGAGGAATGAGGCCTATGGTCTTTTGTGTTTGAGCATTTCAAGGGACCTCCTCTTACATCTTGATGGGTTGACATCACCTAATGAGGTTTGGGAGAATATTGTAGATATTTTTGGAAAGACATATGAGATGAGAGGACATCAAATCGAGAATGAGCTGATATCCTTGATTCCCAGTAGATTCGAATCATTGCAACTCTACTTTTCCAAGTTTAAGGTCCTCGTTTTGTAGCTAAAACAGTGTGGGATCGAAAAGAAGGAAGAGAATCTAATATTGGCCATACTCTCAAAGCTTGGTCCTAAATACTTAGTGTTTGTTTCTACCTTCCATGCCACCAAGTTGACAACACGAGCCTGGAAGATGCCTAATATTGCAGAGTTCATGGAATCCCTCACCCAGGAGCAAGATAAATTGGTGATGATAGGCACCATCAAACCTTCCAAAGACCAAGCTTTGGTTGCTGGAGATTCAAGGGTGGATTCAAAAGGAAATAAAAAATCTAAAAATCCACCTTATCAAAAGAAAGACCAGTATGAGTCTCAAGAGGAGCCCCAAGGCTCCATGAAGAACTCCCAGAAGAAGAAGAAGAATAAAGGAGAAATGAGCAAGTGCACATACTGTAGTAAGGGCTATCATCCCGAGAGCTCCTGTATGAAGAAGAAAATTGACATGTTGACCCAAATCCTGGAGAAGAATAACATCTCCCTTCCTAATTTCTCAAAGAAGAGGGAAGAAGGATCAAATTCAATAGACAGAGAGAGAGTACATGCCTTGGTTGTTGGCACATCAAGCTCACCTAGCTTAATCATTGATTCTGGAGCTTCCAGACATATGTTTTTGACAAGGGAGACATTATTCTCTCTTGAAATGTCGAAAGGTCCACCAATAGTTTTTTGGAGATGACTCTCTCACTGACAGTTTGGGGAAGGGTGGGATTGATCTTGACCATGGTAATTTCAATAATGTGTTGTATGTTCCAGGTCTTGCCTTTAATATCTTGTTAGTGTATCATATGACTCACACTGGGTCTCCAAAGAAGGTCATATTCTCCACTGA
Source organism: Pseudotsuga menziesii (assembly GCA_001517045.1). Lineage (NCBI taxonomy): Eukaryota > Viridiplantae > Streptophyta > Pinopsida > Pinales > Pinaceae > Pseudotsuga > Pseudotsuga menziesii. The sequence continues at coordinate 962,685 of LPNX011166148.1, forward strand.
AGAAGTTGAAATCATGGATATTTCAAATGGTAAAGTCATAACAAAAGGTGTTGTTGATCACACTTTGAAGGTATACAAGTTTTCCCATTTTCTACCCTACTCAAACCTCTCTGCTCTTCTCATTCATGCTAATGAAGAAAGAAAGCTTTGGCATGAAATATTTGGCGATCTTAACGACAAGTATCTTTCTTATTTGAGTGACAAAGATATGGTCATAGGGTTACCAAAGATCAAGTTTTCTAAAGGATTCTGTCAAGGTTGTATCCTAGGAAAACACCCAGAGCACAAGTATGAGAGAGCTAGTCATGAGAGAACCTATGCACCCCTTGAGTTGGTCCATAGTGAAATTTTAGGTCCATTCCCTCATATGTCCATGATTCAAGCCAAATATGCACTCACTTTCATAGATGACTTTTACAGGTATTGTTGGGTTTACTTCCTAAAGCATATGTTTGCATTTTTTGACCTTTTCAAAGTCTATAGAGCCTTGGTTGAGAACCAGTCTGGGAGGAGACTCAAGATCCTAATATATGACAATGGTGGTGAATATGTCAAGCCTGAGTTCATTCAGTATTGGAAAGATGTTGGTATCTATATGCAGCATTTGATCCCTTACACACCACATCAAAATGGTGTTGCTGAGAGAAAGAACAGATCATTGAAAGAGATGGCAACTTGCATGATGGAGACTAAGACTTTGCCACCAAAGTTTTGGGCCAAGGCAATAAAATGTGCATCATACATCCAAAATAGGGTGCATCATAAGCAGCTTGATGGTATTACTCCTTTCAAATCTTGGAGTGGGCACAAGCCAGATGTGACCCATTTCAGGATTTTTGGCTCGAAGGCTTGGGCTAGACTTCCAACTGAAAAGAGGAAGGCATTGTGGCCCCAAATTCAAGAGTTCATATTTGTTGGGTATTCTAAAGATTCAAAAGGGTAAAATCTTATCAATTTTATCACTAACAAAGCTTTCATTGAAATAAGTGTTCAGTTCGAAGAAGATCCTTTAGCAGCAGTTGAATTTGGAGAGTCCTCTTCATCACCAAAACCATTGACTGTAAGTGAAGAGATTAATGAATTTGATGATTTTGATATGTCTGATAATGATGATTTAATTTCAGATACTAATAGTCCTACAAGACCAAAATGGGAAGCAAATACCATTCATGCAGCTGGGGAACTAGCTGGAAATCCTAATGACACTAGGAGGACTAGATCTTAATTTGAGAGTGCCCTTTGTGTGAAAGATCCTCTATTTGTTGAGAAGTTCTATCCGATGGTTGAATCAGATCCATATACATATTAATATGCCTTAGATGATCCAAGATGGAAAAAATCCATGCAAGAATAATTCAGCTCGCTCCAGAAGAACGTCACTTGGGAACTGGTTGATCTTCCCCTAGGGAGCAAGCTAGTTTAGTGTAAGTGGGTCTTCAAGACTAAATTTGCTGCTGATGGTTCACCTTTGAAATATAAGGCAAGATTTGTAGCCAAGGGATACTCACAATTACATGGTATTTAATACAATGAAACCTTTGCACCAGTGGCAAAGATGGACTCCATAAGGCTAGCTCTAGCCATTGCAGCTTCGAAGTAGTGGGAAGTACATCACATGGATGTGAAGTGTGCTTTCCTAAATGGAGTTATCACTGAATATATTTACATGTAGAAACCTGAAGGGTTTGTTTCTAATCCATATTTAGTGTCCAGGTTAAAGAAATCATTGTATGGGCTCAAGCAAGCCCCCAGGGCTTGGTATGCCAAAATTGATGGCTTTCTGTTGTCATTGAGTTTTGTTCGATGCAAGTATAATAAAAATGTTTATTTGAAGCTGATACATGGTTATTTGATGATTATTTTTTTATATGTGGATGACCTATTGATTACAGGAAGTTCAAAGAAAGAGATTGCCTCCTTGAAGGATGCAATGAACCATGCATTTTCCATGACATATTTGGGATTGTTGAGCCAATTCTTGGGTCTCGAAATTGCTCAATCCCAACATGGAATTAAACTAAATCAGTCCAAGTATGATTTAGATTTTCTCATCAATTTCAACATGAAATATTGCAATCCAAGCAAGACTCCATTCCTTTTAGGATTTAAGCTTGAAGAAGCAGGTCCTTCTGCTATGGTAAATAATACACTGTATAGGTAGTTGATTGGGTGTTTGCTTTATCTTACACATACTCGACCTGATTTATCTTATGCAGTTAGTGTGGCTTTAAGATACATGGATCAGCCTCATGAGATCCACTAGAGAGAATCCAAGAGGATACTAAACTTTATTCAAGGAACAAGAACTCATTGGATCTTCTACAAAGCAAAATCTGATCTTGATTTGATTGGGTTTACTGAGAGTGATTGGGTAGGTGACAAAATAGATCGAAAATCTACATCAAGATATGTGTTCATGCTTGCAGAATGACCAATCAGCTAGTCAAGCAAGAATCAGAGTGCCATAGCACTCTCATCTACAGAAGCAGAGTATATAGGAGTTGTAAATGCAACAACTCAATGTTTATGGTTGCAGGGGATACTTGGAGAATGTGGCTTCGAATCAGAGTTCTCACCTATTATCTACTGTGATAATCAGAGCACCATTCAAATTTGTAATGATCCAATTTAGAGACAGCGAACTAAGCACATTGAGATCCATATGCACTACATCAGAGAGCCTGTGCTTGATGGTACCATTGTTCTACTCTTCTATGCATCTTCAAAACAAGTAGTAGACATCTTCACCAAAGTTTTTTTGAGAAGACCTTCAACAATCTCAAAGCACTACTAGGGATGGTTGATCATGCTATGAAGCGTGATTGATGATAATATTTCCAAATTTTGTTTCATGTCCATGTTTAAAGGGAGGATTTTTCCCACTGAGTTTTTGCCTCTTTCCTTGGTTGTATGGACAAGCAGTGTGTAAAGGGTGACTAAGCGTTGTTACTAGGCCCTATAGTTTTATGATATTTACTCATAAATTCAGGATTAATGGGGGATGTTAGAATAATCAACCCATAGTTACCCACATTTGACATTAATTAAATCATTTTTGTCGTATTACCTAGATTCCTAGATTCCATTCTATGCTAGTTGTCTTCCACATGTCCTAGAAGTCAACAAATGCTAAAACTGGGTCATGGAGCACTTGGGAAACATCCTGGAAACCAATTGTAGAAAGTCTATTTTTATTCCTGGTTACTAAAGATCATTTCTTCTTTTTCTGAAAGATGCCTTGCTTTACAGCAGTTTTAAGGCAAAAGGAAAAGCCACTCTAGGTGTAACTTCCTTGTTTTTTTACCACATTATCCTCCCTCCTTTTCTCCAAACAAAAGAATGAATGAGTAGTTTTTACATCACTCTTAGCTTTCCCACTTTCTCTAGCCAATTCGTGAGCATATTCATAGATTTGGAAACAACTTTATGCACCTATGGGGGATTTGACTATTTTTGGTAAGCCTGCTTTTTTACTATTTTGAATAGCATCCTTATGCTTTAAAACCACTCATGTAATTATATATTTGAGCAGAATATTACTTAATAATGTTGGATATTTTACACTTACTCAATACATATTAGTGTTATGGTCCAATTTCAGTCTCCATTGGTGTGATTTTTGCATGTTTGATTAGCAATTTTGTGAGTGTAATTGTTCTATCACTTGGGTTCAGTTTGCACAATGCATCTCATTAAATAATGATATATAAAATATTTATGAGAGTGCTTTTGAAATCCATGGATTTTAGTTTTTGTTAAAAATATTCTCTGTAATTTTCATAGCAATCTGAATCTTTATGACCGATTTTTACATGGTTTTACTCAACCTTGTCTAGATTTGCACCTAGAATTCACTAGTTTTACTCTACGATGCATAATTCAACCTATGTGTCTCTAAATTATATAATTATTTTTTTGATAAGATATTAAAATGTTTATATAAGTATCCAATGTCTAAAATAGAGAATCCATATCCTCCTTCACCTCTTTGTAAAATCCAGAAGTTGAAACTAGTGAGCTGTCCTAAGAGCTAGTTTTGCTCGTGCGACCTTGAGAATCATTATAAACTATTTATATTCTATAAAAACCTAAAATTTATGATTTAAAAACCCATAAAAAGTCCTATAATATTCCTAAACTTCTATTAGCCACTGGTTTCTTAGAAACTGCTTTGTAAAGGTTTTAGTTTGGACTGGTTGTAGACTTCATCTTGGATGATGTTAGAAACCTAAATGGGCCCAAAATACATGTAGTTAGGAACCTGAACAATCATTACCCTTCCTTGTTTTACTGATCTTACCTAAACCCCAGTTTATTCCCTGACTTAGTTTCCAAATTTCCCACTAGTAAGCTAGTTTGTTTTAAAAATTTGTGCAAGAGATTTAGTGAGCCTGAATTCTGATTTAGTTTCATTATAGTGGTATCAAATCACTTTAATACACTCCTATGGAAATTAATCTCTCATTGAATAAATATTTCAAATCACTAATTCAAGTTGCAACTATGAGGTTCCTACTAGTGATAGAAGAAGACTTTGAAAAATATGAAGAAGAAACCCCCTATGTTGATGGAGTCCTACCAAGATTTCAGGATGACAACTTCTATTATCCATCATATAGAGAATATATTAGGGATGAACCTTCAAGGGATAATAAATACTTGACAAATTTTATAGAAGTATGTGAAAACATGGATCACTGCTACCAGGAGTATCAAGCTTTGGGTAAGTAGATTTGTGCAAACATTTATTTCAAAGAATATATTTATTTCAAGCATGGATTGTGGCCCAAGGATGTTTATGAGCATTCTTTCAATAGAAACAGACCATCCATGGAGGAACCGAGTTTTTCCACCTCTCTGAGTAAAGAGGGAAAAGAAGAGATCCAAAGATCTTTTGGTTCTAGCAAAAGTAAGGAGAATGAGGATGAGGCTCTAAAGCCATTATCAATCATTGAAAAGGGCCATGATCCACTTAGTTCTTCAACTAGTCAAGTAGAAGAAGAGTTCCATAATGAGGAGCATAAGTCACTCCAAGGTGACTTTGAAAAGGTTGGAAATCCACTCCTTAATGATAAGGATTGTAGAAATGAAGAAATTGCAAACAATATTATTATGGAGGCTACTTTTAATGTAGAGCCTTATATTGCAACTCAAGATAGATAAGTCTCAAGTTTCTTAGAGGAGAATAGAAATGAAGTAGATATAGATATTCATGAGGTGGAGTGCAAGTCACTGCAAGGTGGCAGCATGGGAGAATAAAGTGAATATGAATGCACTTCCATCTTCTTTGTGGGTGATTTCCATATCATTGCTAAGGATGTTGGTTCATGTGAGGGTGGTGAGACATATTTTGGATCAGAAGCAAAAAAATATTATAAATCATATTTAGAGTCACCTCTTGAGCCTCATAATGAAGAAGAAGACAAGGCCACACCACTTGGGTGTGAACCCGGGAATTTGGTGGGAGAGAAATCCACCATAGTGTCCCCACATGAAGATGAAATTACAAGGAATGATGTACTTTCTGATTTGCGCAAATATCACATTTCATTACAACCTTCAGAGATACCCTCCACTTCATATCATGCAAGTGATTTTGCAAAATATTCTAAAGTTGATCGGTATGTTGAGAATGAGATTTATGTTGTGGATCCATGCTATAAGTAAGATGATCTTATGTGTTAGCCATTGGAAGGATAAACTTTGGTGGAGGATATTCGTTTTAGTGGATCACTAAAGGAGGATAGAGAGAAGCTTATGGAAGCCATGAAGAACTTTGTTGACACCAATTCCTTGCTGGAAAGATGTTATTGGAAAGCTTCTAGAGGAGAGTTGGAAGGAGAATCCTTTCTGGAAGAGTTCATAGCACTTAAAGAAGGCATGGTCAAGATGAAGGAGAGATACATGAAATTACTATTTGACAAAGATCATCTCATCACGGTGTCTGAAATGTACCATTGTGCATTGAAGAAGGAAGAAAAATAGTTTGACAGGATACATAGCAAATAGGAGGATACATATGATTCCTTGAAGAGAACCCAAGAAGCTCTTCAAGAGTCAAGGTTGCAGATTGATCAACTTTTAAAGGAGTTGAATGTACCACACCCTCCATATTGCATGGAAAATGATCATGTGCACATGGTAGGAGGTACTTGGTATGTGCTGGAGGAACCCATGCGGAGGAAAAACATGAGGAGGGTGCAGATCTGCAAATGCTTGTGAAAAGTTATGATGAAGAAAATCTTGGCCAAGAACTTATTGAGATTGAGAGGAAGGATGAAGAGTTCTTATCTTTGGTAAATATAGTTGAGGATATGCCAATTGAATCAGAAAGCAAGATTTATTATCCATCAATGGATTGGGTTGGAAAATATATCACTAAAATGGAGGATCAAGGATGCACTATAATTGATTTCATTGGTAGAGGGTTGTTTTGTTAATATTTCATATGTTAGAATAGATTCATTAGTGTTCAATTCAAAAATCATAGCAACATCTTATCCAGAATCATTGATAGAAACAAAATCACAAGATAGACACAGTATTTTATCTTGGGAAACCCTCAAGGGGAAGAAAACCCAGCAAAAATTCCTTTGTATAAGATGTATAAGATATAACCCCAAAAACAATTATCCTCCTCTTGTTTCTCTCTCTCTCTCTCTCTCTCTCTCCTATGCGCTACACAAGTGAGAGTTTGTGTGTCCAAATAAGAACCACAACTCTTCTATTTATACATAATGAGCCAACTAAATTTTACCCTAGTCAAGTAAGCCCCACTAGAATTTCTAGGCCAACTTCACCTAGGAAGACTCAAAACAATATATTATATTATTTATTAGGATACTATTGACCTGACTTACAATCGAGGATTTACCTCATGACTCTATGATGACCAAATACAATAGTAACACCCCACTGGAGGAATAATAACATCTCCCTTGGGTTACATCAGTAAAATACATTTAGAATATCATTTGAAGTTACAATATACAACACTCCCCCTTAACGAGAAGGTTATTGTACTGACAACACCATCATAGACAATAGGAGCACAAAGAGACAATATCTTCAGCAATAAATTGAGGTAATACATCTATATGTCATAGGAAGTTTTCAAAATCAGTAACTGGAACAATTACTCTTCATCTTCTGCATCACATGATCACTTGATCCTTTTGCAACAACTCTTTGACCTTTCGATCCTTCGTAGCAGCACCTAGATATTTTGATCCTTTGGAGCAACATGTCAATCTTCTTGATCCTTTGCAACAACACTTCTATCTTCTCGATCCTTTGCAGCAACACTTCGATCTTCTGCAATAGCCTTCTGATCTTCTCGATCCTTTATAGTAGCACTTCGATCCTTTCAATAATTTTGTGGCAACACTTCTATCCTTCTATCCTTTCAGCTTCTATCCTTCTGGGAGGTACATCCTCTTCATGTACTTCTTCAAGATGACACCTTCTATATTTCTTAAGAGTTGTCTCTTCATCGAATGTTAGATCCCTACTAATCTCAATATGATGGAATCCTGAAATGTATATCCTAAAGGCTTCGGACACTTCACAGTATCCTACAAATATTCCCTTCTTCCTAGAAGGATCTAACTTGGTTCTCTTCTCTTTAGAAATATGTACATATACTAGACAACCAAATATATTGAGATGGATTACATTAGGTTTCTTTCCCGTATACATCTCTTCAAGAGTCTTGAATCCAAGAGCACTTTGAGATAATATATTCTCCACATATATGGTTGTTGTTGTTGATTCATCCCATAGGTGCATGGGGAGGTCTTGGTCATGAATAATGGTATTTATTGCTTCCATAATGGTTCTATTCTTTCTTTTCACAACATCATTCTATTGGGGAGTATAGGGAGTGGTTATTTCCATCTTGATTCCTGCCTCCTTACAGAATGCTTCAAATTCCTTTGAAGTGTATTCTCCACCACTATATATTCTCGGTGTATTGATTCTCTTTTCTGAAATGTTCTCTATCAAGGATTTGAATTCCTTGAATTTCCCAAACTCTTCACTCTTGTTCTTCAAGAATTATATCCAAGTATTTCTTGAATAATCATCAATAAATGTGACATAATATTCATATCCACTTAAGGATATAGAGGGCATAGGACCACACACATCGGAATAATTAGTTCTAATGTACCTTTGGTCTTTGTTTCACTTTTTAGAAAGGGATTCTTAATGTTCTTTCCACTTGCACATCCTTTGCAAGTACCTTCATGATCAATCTTCAGATATGGTAACCCTGTTACCACCTTGCTCACATAAGGCAATGCTTTGTAGTTGAAGTGAGCAAGCCTTCTATGCCATGGTTCACTTGAGCTGGTAGTGTCATGGACAAGGGTTGTCTCTAGGTGTCCTTTGAGTTTATACATTCCTCCTTCTTCTCCAATTACCAAATCATATTCAAGTGTCTTTCCTTTGGACCACATCAGTACTTTTCCATCTCTAAAAACAACTCTATATCCTTTCTTATCTAGAGCTGAGATGGAAAGTAAGTTCTTTTTCAAACTTGGTACATACAGTACTTCCTTCATCTTCATGGAAGTCCCAGAGTCAAGCTTGTATCTTGATTCACCAATACCTTTGATGGGATATTGATAGTCATCTCCCAATTATACTTTATGGGGATATTTCTTCTCTTCAAGTCTTGATAGATTTTGCTTCTTCCATGCCGTATGCTTTGAGGCACCACTATCAATAAGTCATTTGTCTTCTCGAGGTGTTACAGACCTAGAGAGTGCAGAGAATAGTACATATTCATATACATATTCCTCTTTTGTTAATCTCTTTTGAGGTCTTTATTCTTCATCCTCATCTAGGGTGTCCCCAACAACACTTAGTTGTTCTCTAAACTGGGAGACCCACCCTTGTGAAGTAATCTTGAATTGATTCTCCTTTGCTCATCTTGGTTCCCTTTAGTTGAGCTCTCAAGTTCATCTTTCTGTTGATGTTCCTCCATTCGTGCATTCTAGAAAGAGCATCATACATTTGCTTTGGTGTCTTCTTTGATGACACTTATGGGTTCAAGTGATCCTTAATAGAGTAAGCAATGATCCTCATTTCCTTGACTAGGTCTTGTCCATGATTCTCCTTAGCTTCATCTTTTGTTGGTTCTACAACTTCATTCTTGATGAACTTCTCAATACCATTCTCTCTAAGAATGAGACCAATCCTATACTTCCATGCTAGGAAGTTTTCTAGGCCTTCCAATTTGCCCTCAATCTTAGTGCTTGGGGCCATCCTATCCAATAGGTCACTAAAAATTGAAAATTATCAAAATCAAAAGATGACCTTACCAGTAGATGCGCTTGAGGGAGGTGAGTTTGTTGATCCAACTACTTTCTGGAGATCCCAAATCTTTAGTCTTCAAATCCTACTTGTGAGGTTACAACACTGCATAATTTCTGGTTATGTTTCACTGTACTTTTCTAGTTCATTGCCAAACTAGGGTTTGGATTTCCCAGAGTTTCAACCACCCAAAAATATCGATCCTGGGCTCAATATATGCACTCCAAGGAGGCACAACTTTCTATGCAAGAATATATTTCAAATTCTAAAATTTGCAGAAACCCTAATTTCTTCCAGAGAGGAGAGAGAGGGAGTTTCACCTTGTGAAAGTTGTCCTAATAAGGTTAGCTCTGATACCATGTTAAGATTTTGTATGCTATACTAGGTTCATTAGTGTTCAATTCAAAAATCATAGCAACAACATAGCCAGAATCAGTGATAGAAACACAATCACAAGATAGACACGGTATTTATCCCGGGAAACCATCAAGGGGAAGAAAACCCAACAAAACTTCCTCTGTATAAGATGTATAATATATAACCCCAAAAATAGTTATCCTCCTCCTATTGTTCTCTCTCTCTCTCTCCTATGCGCTACACAAGTGAGATTCTGTGTGTCCAAATAAGAACCACAACTATTCTATTTATACACAATGAGCCAACTAACTTTTACCCTAATCAATTCGGCCCCACTAAATTGTCTGGGTTGACTTCACCTAGGAAGACTCAAAACAATATATTATATTATTCATTGGAGTACTATTGACCCGACTTACTGTTAGAATAATCAACCCATAGTATTTACCCACTTAGACATTATTTCATTTATTTTGTCTTATTTGCCTAGTCCATGAGTCCCACCATGTGCAAGTTGTCAATTGCCTATCCATAGAGGTCAAACTTGCCATTATTGACTCATGGAGCACTTTGGAAAGTCCTGGGAATCAAATCTGCTTTATTCCTGGCCTCCTAGGCGCCCTTCTGCTTTTTCTTCTTTGTTGACTGCTTTTCCAGTTTTTAAAGCACATAAGGAAAGCTAGACTAGGTGAGGTGAACCTATTTTATTCCCCTTTCATCCTCCACTCTTTCCTCCATGAAAAAGCATGTATGAGCTGCCATTTGACCACTCTTTATCTTGCCTATGCACCCTTTCTAATTCGTGGGGTCCTTGATAGATTTGGGATCAGCGTTTTACACCTATGGGGGATTTGCCTATTTTGGGTAAGCCTGCTTTATGCTAGATTTGGATGCTTCCTTATGCATTCGATTTGCTCATGTATTCTATATATTCAGCAGCCTATGTTATTACAGGGTTGGCTATTGTACACTCAGTTAATATAATTTTGTGTTACAGCTCCATATTCAGTCTCCATTGTTGATAATTTGCATGATCAATTGTTAATTGTTGTGAGTGAAATTAATCTACTGCAGGCCTGAATTTATACATGGTATCGGAGCCATTTTAGGTTGTTACTCTCCTCCAAAAATTGTTTTACAGGTTCGACATCAAGACTGGGAGCCTTCTACCGCAGCCGGGACAGATTTTCTAAAGCTATGGATTCA